>JAOEHY010029255.1:0-39402 GCA_025447955.1 Psilopsiagon aurifrons | reverse complement strand
CACCCCACCCCCCTGCTTTCTCTAGGTTATTCAGCCAGATCAGTATCCAGATTTAGCTGCTGCACAGCTGAACAAATAGTTTGCCAGGACAACACAAGAAGCAGCACAAATCAGGAACATGTGTCCAGGGCCACAAGGTGTTTGCACTCAGCATAAGCTTTGCTTATGCATGACCATCACTACCACCAGACCACAGCCTTGAAACTCCTTGGGATAATGAAAGAAGCGGCTCTGTCTGGAGCAGAAGCAGGGCTTGCTCACAGTCACAGCAATGACTAGGCGGAGACTCTGCCTATGTGGTCCAGAAAAGACAGAGCATCAATATGGATAAGACAGTGAGATAAGTTGTTTGTACAAACATTCCCTGCATCGTAACTCAGACAAAAGTAAGAACTCTCCTAGGATAAACCAGACTACGTTCAGTTTAAAAATGAGACGTGGTCCAGGTACCTGTAAATCACCTGAGGATGTTCCTGCTAAGCAGAATTATTGTGTCTTTTAAACAGTAGTTATTGAGTACATTTGGCTTTATTAGTTCTCTGAGCAATTTTCCAATTAGGAACATCCTGATTAAGTGGAAAATGATACACTGCCTCTGCATTCTCTATAGACAACATATGGTAGTTTACTACCTAGGCACACACAGAGGCTAAGCAGAACACAAAGAAGAGAAGGGACTTGGATACTACTAATGGCTGTTTACTGAAAGCAGACAGTAAACGACAAGTTGGCCTTCATCCCCTTGCACAATCCTGTCTGACACCTTTGCCTCACAGGAAATGGGAGTAATCCATTAGAGAACAGAAAGAGGCCATAAAAAGCACAATTTCTTCCTCACATACACAGCATCCAAAGGCAGGCACCACTGCTCACATTGTTTTCCTACTGGGCTACCAGAAGTAGGAACCAGTTCCTGCCAGAGGTTGACCACCAGAGCAAAATACAGTACTCAACAGAATACATTTACTGCATTAAAATGACAGTAGCAGCCACCAAAGAGTGGCACAAGTGCTGGCAGCCAGATTATGCAGCCTGAAGGATAGGAGGGCTCTGACTGTGTGCTCTGAACTCCCCTCAAACTGCAAACTACAGGATACTACTTCCCAGGTCAGCTAGAGGAAACCTACTGAGGCTGTGTACGGATAAATTAAGAAATGAACTGGGACACACCAGACAGCTTAAACTCTGGACTTGATTATGATCAAAACACAAACACAAGTCAAACACATACCAAACAAGCATTAATCAAAGTATTGATGTTGTCACACTAGATTGTCTCCTTCTGATAAACTCTTTGAAGGTGAAGAAACTAGGTGAATTCCGACAGAACGGTCATATAATATGACTGCACGGAATCACAAAAGAAACAGAATTCAAACACAAAAGCTGATTTCTAAGAAGCCCCGGAACTAAATTCACTTCACCTCTCTCAACCCTTGAGATTCAACTGTCCCTGGTAGATTCTCCCAATACACACATACCAGCTAAAATTAGGCTCATGATTGTGACTCATCCAAGTGGCTGCCAATCTCTTAGTTAAAAAAAGAAACAATTCCAGCAGTTGTGTACCACACACAGCCCTTTGCTGCAGAAGATGCTTGAATCCAAACTGGAGCAAAGCAGCTTCATGGCTTTGGAGGAAAAAGAGCACCACAGACAGTGTGTTTCTTTAAAGTCACCATCCTTTCTGATACATTATTTAAAGCCACAGAAAACACAACAGCCCGTGGTGGTTCTGCTCAACAGCTGCATTTTGAAAGATTGATCAAGTATCTGATAAACCCATTTGCTTGAAGAGCATTTTTCTAGCAGTCAAAATGATTCTATGCCTGTACTGGTTCTCTACCTGTTAAAGAAAACTTGCAGCATGATAATCAAAATAGACACCACTTCCAGTGTTAACCCAATTACGTGAAAAGCACTGTCACACCTCTGCATCAAAGCACACCAAACCAAACCAAGCCTGACTTCAGATAGTCTCATCAGGAGCCAAGGGAAAAATTGTTCCTGAGCAATTATGTCTATCTGTTTAAACTGGAATCTTCTACAGCAAAGAACCCCACCTTCCAAGGGTGGTAAGCAGTCAGCTCATGTGTAACTCACTAGAAGCAAGAGATACTCAGTACTTCTGGACATAAACTCCCTAAAGAATAAATTATAACAGAAGGAATCCAGCAGGGCTGACACTACATTTAAAGACAAAATTCCCATTGAATTCAGCAAGACAAGAGCAGGCTTTGATACACGTTCCACAAAGTTGCAGCAGACTTTGGTCTGTCCCCAAAAGTGGCAGAGTTTTCACAGCACGCACAAAATGGAAGGGAGAGGGATACTAGAACTGAAGCCACTCCTGCCTGCAAACAGCATTCTATTCACTGGGAACTTCTTTTTTAACACGCACGCTCTGGAGCTTAACTCTGTAACAACCTGAAAGCTGTAACTGTACTTATTACAATCAAATATAGACCTTTAAAGTATGTCATGGAACTCACTCCCTTTGTTTTATGAAGCAAGATTAATGTGTCCTTGCCACTGTAAGCCTGGACCAAAGGAATTTAAAAGGAGAGCTCTATGCTTTGGTCCCCATGTGATGAAAAGGAAGTTTACCCCCAGTGTAGCTGTAAGCTCCTCTGTTCTCTATGGCAGAGAAATGTGACGAAACTGAGATTGGAATGTAACCCCAAAACTTCACCACAACAGCGGAAGTTTTTTCTTCTCTTTAATAAAATGCTCAAACATTCTGCCCCAGCCCATGGAGCCAGTGTGCTTATGAATCCAGGCTACCACAAAGGAGCCTTATCAGTATGATATTGCACATGTCTCCAAGAAGCTGTATCTTGCTGTTCATTAAGAAACTCCAGTTGATCTGTTTTGGTGAAGGGTCAATCAAACCAGGCTGCGCTTAACAGCACAGTGTTGATACTCAGAAATGTATTAGATTCCTACATTTGCACATGACAACTGCACTATGTTTGGCCATGCAGTCCAAAGAAATCTCCCTCCTTGTATGGTAACAATACCTTCCTTTAAACATAAACCAGAAAATATCAGGTACTGATTGATCAAAACACTTCCATAATCAGCAGACTCATTGTCCATCAGTCCTCTCGTCATCTTTAGCCAGGTAAGCCTTATAGATTCGCTTAACAGAAAAGTGAAAAATGAAGCCTGTGCAGGTCGAGGCTGACATTCTCAAACTTTGCAATCTTCTGTTATGCTCCTAAATTCACATTTACTTTTCAGTAATGCTGCAAACCCACACACAATATAGCACATAAAGACACCGTGGGAGTTGGCGTGTATAAAAGTCAGAGCAGTCCCACATACATGCTAAACTACAAATCTGCATGTTTAACTTCAGACATCAACATTCAAAAAATGTTGACCAAAGTGATTTATTTAAGGCTGCAAAGACAGTCAAGGTTAAGGACTGGACACGAAACCAGATGAACTCACTGGTAGCTCCTCTGCCTAACCAAAGCCTTCTCAGTGTGCAAATACACAGTTATCTGCGAGCTTAGAGCACAGGGCTAGGAGTTAGATAAAACAGATGTGGAGAATGCTCTTCGATCTCCAGAAAAAGGACCATGTATGGAAAACTCTTTCTGTATATAAAGTAAACAAGCAGGGTCTTGAAATGAATATATCCACTTCTCAAAGGCAATTAAATCCTCTTTCTCCAGCAAACAACTTCCAGAAGTTTACTTCCTCTAGTGAGTAGTGTACTCACTCTATGCTCCTACAGTGCGTAACTGACACTAGGAGATGCACCCAACAGAAAAGAACACACAGTTACTGTTCAGTATATTTTTCACACTGCATTTTATCTACAACCAGAACTAATAAATCTGCAGCGTGGGTGCTCTGCAGAATTGTTGGCTGTGAATAGCTGCTGGAACATAAGCTTGCAAAACACCACTGCTTGCCAGTCATGCCCTGCTATCTGGGAGGCTGGAGCCACGTGGGGCATCTCGGAGCTCTGCTATATTCCCTCTCAGCATGCATAATACACACGAGTGAATTAGCACCAATACAGAGTTGTGCCCCATCTATCACAAAACCAGGGAAAATTCAAATTTAAGGCCGTCACTCCCCACCCCTGCACCACCATCCTCAGCTGAAGTAGTGCGCGTTGTGTGTCATGTTTGATCACCGTGCTCTTGAGGACATCAGCAAGAGCCAGGCATGAGAAATGGGATTAAAAGCTATGCATCTCTGGTATGCCCCAGAAAGTCCTTACTTCTCGGACTTCAAATTGGATCCACATTGTTTCCCTAGCACGGTCTGTTATTTGTCAGGCTCCAGAAGGTGGGGTGGGGCTCAGCCCCCTGGCAAACTCCCCGAATCCCCCACCCTCTAAAGGACTCGCAGACTCATGTTAGGATTCAACAGAGATTCAGAATGTGAAGGAGAGATCTGTAGAGAAAAACAGTGGCAAGATGCTTAGTTTGGCCAAAGAGTCTTTCAACACCACCCATTCCACATAAGTATATGCATATTAATTAAAGATATTTTGCTCGAATGGCTTCTGGCAAGCACTGTGATATGCTTCAGCTTTTAGGGGATGAGGCAATGAAAAATACGGCAGGTATAGGGTTCAGTACCAAAAGGAGCCAATGTAAAAACTGCCAAACAACACAGCTTAAAGAGAGACAAAGATGGGAGGAATGTAATAATAAGAATCAAGTACTTTTCATATGATTTTAAGGTGGTAACATGAGGTTTATTTCTTCAAGAGATGGGATTGCTTCTCAAGGAACTGAGCCAAATCCAACAAAAAGCTAACAAGACACAGACAATAAAGTACTGCCAGCAAGCAGAACAGCTGTTTTTCAGCTCACTTAGCCTAACCTGTCCTTGCCTTTGGCAGAAGATTTTTGAATTTAGCAAGACATCGAGGTTTTCATAGCAATGCTGAACAAAGATTCTATAGAGAACACAGAGAAAAAAATGCTTCTGCATTCTCTGTGCATTGTTTATCCAAGATGGACACTGGGTGTTTTCTCTCACCTTCCTCTTTGAAGGGTAAGGGTTTGAAGTGAAGGGTAAAATTCACAGCCAAGCCAATGCAAAGTGCTTCTGAAAACCTCACCCTTAGTATATTCCAGTGCTTCTCTCTACACTCCCCAGAGGTGGTAATTTATTTTATTAAACAAACAGTCTACACTAGAACTAAAACAACTTATTGCAGGTATTTCTTAATCAGCTTCATCAAGCTCAAGTGAAAAAATATTTAGCTTGTTTTAAAGAGTTCCAATATTTGCATTTAGAGGATTATTAAGTAGGAATTAAATCATGTTCCTGATATAGCTGGGATTTGATTAATAAGTAATAAAAATGTCTACCTCATATCTGAACAAAATCTAGAGTCACTGCTTTAATAAAATATTATCATGCAATTTAAGCTTGCAGAATATTTTGCTGATTTTAAAATGCCAGTCCTTGTGCTGGGTATGAATTAAATCACAAGGTATATATTGCTTCTCTCTTGAAAGGAAGATGAAAGGGGGAGCTGGGCTAACATAAGAGTTACCTGGACAGAGCAGCAGCAAAGCAAAACACTTTCCTGGAAATCAGGGGTTGCTCCACTGCTAAAGGTTTCTTCTGATGCCAATAAAGGGAGGATGTGTCACAAGGGGAATATCTGCCACTTCAGCTGTAATTAAACTTGTTGCTGAGTATGATCCACGTAAAAGTAATTCTTGATCCACTTCAGCTGGTGATTATTTCCCCATGGAAAAATGAAGGACTTTTAGCAGGCAGTGATGAAGGCATGGGGCTGAATACAAGCACAAAAAAGCCACTTGGATGGGAACAGCATGTTGGAGGTTTTAATTTTTGCAAGTGCTTTAAAGCAGGGTACAAGTACCTGACTCCTTTTAAGACTACATTCAAAACAAGTCAATTGCACCTCCTCACTAGGGGTCGGAATTGCATCTTTCCTATCGCTTTTCCCTTGTAACTGTGATTCACTACATTGCTTGTTACAGCAAAATCATACCTGCATGTACAAATTTCTGCATTTAATCTCCAAATGTGCTTAATTAAAGGCTAGTGAGCTTGGTATGTTTATCAGGCACAGGTGTGCAACCAGGTGTGAGCTAACTGTAGTTCACACCATTCAGAGATGGAGCCAGTAGAGTTTCAGGCATTACAACTGGAATTAAAATAAGTACTCAGCGCAATTTCAGATGCCTTAGCGTACCCTACCTGGCTGACCTACAGAGGCATGTATTTCAACTAAAATGAAACCATCGTCTTACAATAATCTTGTGGCAGATTCATTAATTACAGCCAGACATGAGAAAGGAAGGAGAGGAACTGACAACTAAACTCCTCTCAGCTAGTAGGAGTAAATCAGAAATAACTCCAGGGAAGTCAATACAAACTTGCTGGTATAAAAAAGCACTGGAAAATCCTTAGACCATTTCTTTCTTTGTAAGAGACTTAATGAAAGCTATGGAAATCACCTCTTGTTTAAAATTTTCAACACCACCTGTGGGTCAGGTGTCTTCAACGTAGGCTTTAAAAGCCAATTTATGCTTACAGATATTTTCTTACAGAACATGAGTTCACTAGGGCTTATGAAAGACAAATTAGCCAAAGGTGAGGAGGACATCACTAGAAGACATCAACATACTTCTGTGGGCCCACATGCCCACTGCCACGTGAGCATCTTCTTTCATCTGACCCTTTGTCCAGAAAACTACTGAGGACATTTTATCCCTTCCTGTGCTGCTCACTATGGTATAACTTCAAGCCAAGCTTAAAAGGACTCTTAACTAGTGTGTCACTGTCATACTTTTATTAATCATCTCCTAGTTTAAGCAAAGACTAGATACTTATGGGAAAAGCAACTGCTGATGGCAGTAGCGTAGGAGTTTAGACCATGGAAATCCCTGCATCTTTCTGTTTGCAAGTTAGGTCTGTTGGTACTTCTGTAAGGGCACAGTGAAAAATAACATGCTAAAAAGCAGAGATTATGGTAACTGGGGCCATGCAAGCACCCACAATATACAAACACAAGATGTTAGAGAGGATGCACAAAGCAGATGAGAAATAGCTGAATTCTAGTCATACACTGCTTTTCCTGGCACAATAGCTCAGGCATTGAGGATATGAAAAGGAGAAAGTGCATACAACTTATATTTGGAATTGTTTTAACTACTATTGCTTGTGCTAATTGCTTTAAAAAGCATTTTGTCTGATTGTTTAGATAGCATTTTAGGAGAGTAAAATCCAGCACTGAGACATGTCTTTGAGCACTTAAACATTTCCAGAAGGATTTACAGACAAAATCTTTGGTGATCAAGAGCAGTCAAATACAATCCAAGTCCTGAATCAAAACAGTAGCCTACTTAGGGCTTTTCATCTCTCTTAAGGAACCGTGGTCCCTTGAAAGACTTTGGCAGACCTGGCTGGATTCTTTGGTAATTAATATGCAACAGCAAGAGCGAACAAGCTTGTGAACAGCCATTAAATCACAATCAAGGATAGAGTCTAATCAAGTCTAAAAAGAGCAACATTACGTTTGAGCATGCAGTTTGTTATCAGCTGAACACATTAAACCATTAAAAGCATTCACACAAGAATCTGATGAATAATTTCATAGATAGATGATACCAAAATTTGAATATGAATACAAGTCACAAACTCACCCTGGCTTGAAACGCCTGCACCTCTCAGCTGCACAGCAGCACCAGAGATAATGCAGAACACAAATGTGATGTTAATAGGAATATTTTACTATGAAGCTTCAAAACAAGGGAGGGAAACAGCTTAAAATTTCATCTTAAGGGGACAGTAATGAGGCAGAGGGAACTCTTATGCTACAAAACCTGCACAGGGGGAGCTCATCAGAATTTTCTACCTTCATCCACGTATTTCCATTCCTCACATGAAAAATATATATTAATACCAGATAAAATCACTGTGTCCATTTTAGAGAGATACAGACACAGAAAGGCAAAGTATGTCTCCACCAGGGGCCACAATAATAAATAAATTAATACTTTAGTGATGTAATTTGTAAAGTATTCAGTCTTTCAAAAGTATTCACCCCAACGAGGTGTATCTCTTTTAGCCCCCTGTTCAGAGAGATTAAATGAAGCTAGGAAAAGCAAAAGGCATCTTTAACTAGAGCTAAGGTTCAAAAGTACTGTGTTCTCATCCTTTCAAATGATCCTTTAAAAGAAGCCACCTCAAAATGGGTATCCAAAAATCTTACATATTTACAACAACAGCTGTAAATATATTATTATAATTAATCAGTTTAAAAACTCTTTGTTTTGCCATCTTAATTTATTTCCATAAGAGAAATTTGGTCTTTGTAAGGGTGAAAAGCAGAATATCACTTCTGAAGGAAAAAAACAGCAAAGTTCATCTCAATACTTAAGCATATATTTTAGAAGATTAATTTTATTCACACAAGTTTGTAAAGTGTTTCTGAAACCACATTATGTGTACAGAGCACATAGAACAAAGATGTTCATCTCCCTGCCTGGAAAGCTTAGACGCTGTGGTGATGCACTAAGAAACAGCACCAGCATCTCAAAGTCTGCCCACCACATCATCAAATCTGCTCCTCCAGGACAGAGTGCTTTATGTTATTCCACACTAAACATGAAAATTAATTTATGTATGGTACTTCCTTAAAACTGCCTGTGCTTAGAGTATGTCAGCAGAAGAAAGAGCAGCATCATGCACGTGATGGCACACCAGGGATGTATGTAGTTTCACTGAAACATCAGCATTCACTGATCACCAGCACAATCCACTCTTACTAAATAAAACTTAATGAAGCAGTGACAGTGCATTTCAAGGTCCTAAATCAAAACATAAAAAAAAAGATGCACAAACAGTGACTGCTAAGGGGAAATGCACTAGGGCTGGGACAAAGGGTCTCGCACACTGACATATAAACTGCTAGACACTGAATCAATGCAGCATTAAAAATTAATTTGGCTGCAAAAAGTCTTCTTGGCCCACCTGATCTTCACAGATTGATGTTTTCTGCTCCCACACAGAAGGCTTCCCATTAGGGAACACAAAGTAGACAGGTAGTGGAAAACTTTGTTAACAACCTAGAATCAGTTACGGACATGAGAATATTCAGAACCCAAAGACAGACAAACAGAACAGTTAACAAAGAAGAGGGAGGGAAAGAAAAACCAGTATAATGAAAATATAAATATTGAGCACTGCAATGTATTTCAGCTTAGTTACATAGTCCTAAGGGGCATGTTGAGCACTCTGAGCCATGGCAAGGGCACTGAGAGCTGGCAGGAGTGTCCAGCACACTGCAGGACTCAGCTCTCTAACACAAACCAGAGCTATTGCCCTTATATGCATTTCGTAACATTATCAAGGCACAGGCACATATCCAATGCATGTCCAATGCCTACTGGGAGACAATGGAAAACAGTGCCCATTTGTTTTAACTTGGAATGTGGTTGGAAAGAACAATGTCTCAGGTTCCAAAAGAAGAGTCATGTTAACTTGAGTCTTGAAGAAGAACAAGAACTTCAGATTCCACTTCTGCCCTCATCTCAGTGTAATCCATAAGTACAAACTTTAGAAAACCTCAAAAATATCACTATGCATTCCATGGAATCTAATTGGATATAGTATATATGTAACCATACGCAACACCAATGCTCCCACTACTTAACTTGTGTGCCTCCCATCACCAGCAATTGGAAGTTAAAGAATTAATTCTTAGGATAACTATACAAACATAAGGAATCATCATTATTCCCATTAATGATTCCCACAGATTCAAAGCAAAAGCAGCTCAAGATCCCAGAGACCAGTCACTTTATCTGGCTTCTACTGATCTAAAACTATGACATCCATCATCAAACACAAAGGATCGCTATTACTGTGACTTAAAGGATTGGATTTAATTCAAGCTTCTAACCCAAATTCTCAAGAAATTCCATATATATATATATATATATATATATATATATGCATTTCAGGAAAAAAATTATACACTTGGTGGCATATTCTAAACTTAGACTGTTCTGCAGTTTTTCCACAGAATGGTTAAACTCTTCTCTAATACGTGGTTTAGTTTTCCTTTTAGAAGATGCAGTCCTAATAGATCCACACTGTGGATCAATGAATATAATCACTCCCTGTGATCCCAAGGCTAAAGAAGCTTCAGCTTAAATGCAACTTAATTTGGTTTTCAGGGTTTTTTTGACAGCAGGTGTCTACAAGCCCCACAAAGGTGGGAAGTCATCACAGTGACTGCTAAATGACTGAAAAAGTAACTAATATTCAGGCTAGCAACAAAGACAACATGGATGAATCCAAAACCACCACTTCTAAAATGTCTGTCTACAGTCCTGAGCCAGGGAAATAGTGGATCACTTCATTTGAGACAACTGTCAACACTGCATCTACAGATACTAAATCTACTGCTTTAATCACCATTTATGCACTTAACCAATTATGCATTTATGCATTTAACCAATGACCTTGTAATGAAAAAGGTATAAATAATATCCACAACAAGCAACTGAAGCATGCTCCACTCTCCCAATATCCATGCTCCTGTAGCATCTTGCTTCCTCTTGCTTATTCTGCATCTGCCCCCCTTAAGCCTGTCAAAAGCTCAACCAGAGGATGCTGAGCAGCCTCCTTCCAGCCTCATCTATTACTTGATTAGGAATTAGCTGGCACTGAACAGAGCTGGATACTTGTCAAAGAGCAAGTATGCTGAATGCACACTATACAGTAAATTACAGGCATATTTAATTTAATCCTTATGCATCTCCTTAAATCAGGAGGTGGGAAGAATAACCTCTTCTGTATTCAGAGTATTCACACTGGTTCCTAATCATCATTCTAATAAAATCATAACAGTGAGCTTGTGAAGTTATTTCTTCCAGTTTTATGCTCCCCCCCACTCTTTTGGTCACTATTCCCCTTTTTCTCATTTAAGCTCAGAGCACATCAAATCTAAAAAGTTTATTGTATTTTCATTGCTAGCACAGCCAAATACTTCATGATACTTCTGCAAATACTTTTATTCATGCTATGCAATATAATATACAAGACAATCAGCTGGCTACTGAACCTAAAATAGTATTGGGCTTTCTCTGTGAAATGATGCAAGGATAGAAAAATGGAGTTAGATGGCAACAGCAAGAGCCAGACCATCTCCTCTAATTAACGTCACACCAGCTTTCTGGTTTCCTGGCAACTTTGGAGTTTCAGCCTTGTCAGATGGAAAGTATTTGCTTGATAAAATTTTCAGAAATTCTCATCACTCCAATTTGCAGTGAAACAGGTTTTTACAGGGAGGAGGAAAGGAAATTAAATTAGATCTTGTTTTCTTCCTTAATCAAACTGATGGGGGGAAAAAAAGGCCGATAAGTTATTATGCCAATTCTACCACTTATCTAAAACTTACTCTTTGTTTTGCATGGAAGACCCAGTGGTTCGACCTGGCTTTATACAACCCCCTTGGACATACTGTAAGACCTTAACCTGCATGAGTGAATCTGACTTCTTGGCTTTGCCAAAAATCTGTACGCTCATTTGTGAACACAGCAACAAGCATTTAATGTCTCAGCCATCAGTACAATAATGAGAAATGCCCTTTCCACTTGGCTGTTAGAAAGCTTGTAAACTTCTGAGCAACAACACTAATACAACTCCACACAGATGGTCCAAATTTAGAGTACCACAATCAAAAAAGATGACAAGAGGCCAACCTCGTAATATGGCCAGAGAGGTTGTTGTCATACAGAATAAATTAACTCAGGCCAGTTCAGATTACTATACTGCACTTCTCAGTACAGCATCTGAGCATGTCTGCACCGTAAAATGGTAATAACTCCACTGCAGTCACAGCAAGAGAGTTGGATCCCTGCAGAAAACCCTTCACAATACCCCTGTTCTGCTTCTGTGCCATATGGCCCAACTCGCATCCCAATTTAATAAATGTGAGACTATGCGGTCCCTTTGGTCTCTAAATCAGGCTCTGCATCCAAAAGTTTCCATCTTGTAATAGGATGAAAACAAATCTGCTTTAAAAACCTTTTGGAAAGATCATGACAGTTCCCAATTTCTCTTTCTCCCATTCAGTTTTCCAGGCTGACTCTAGTGAAAGCACAGCATGCCTGGGCCAAATCCCATGAAAAGGTGCTCCTGGAATCCTGTCAAAACTCACTTTGTGGTAATCCAGGCACAAATCAGGCTGTTAAAAATATGATGCTCCTAGGATGACTTTGCTAAACACCTCTTCTACCAGTACCCCAAGTACTACTAAGAGACCTTGAATATTAGCTTGATAACATTATATGGAGCCTTGGTTGTAATCAAAGCCTTTTATTTTTCAGAGCAGCATGATTAAATGATCAGAATATCCTACAGGTGCTTTTGAAGCTTTACATCCATTAGCCCAGCATATACTATCAATGGTAAAAGTATTAACTATCCTTCCACCAGGCACAGAATGGTGGGTTATTCTCATTCAATTATCCCAAGGGTCAAATCTTTACTTTGTTTTGTTCTGTTTCCCAGCTACAAAGGGCAAAACATGTCCTTTCAGTCTGGCTGACTTTCATCAGTGATTAAGGGGAAAAAAGCAGAAAACCTATCCAATCTAAGGGACATGCAGCAAAAGCCAAAACATTCACTCCTTAGTGCCCTGCTCGGACTCAATGAGAGCTCAGTGCCATGGCAGGCTGCTAGCTTGCACATCACACGTCCAGAGGAAGTGCAGCAAGCTGAATGATGCCAGGAGCTCACAGGGAGGGCGGACAGAGATGGAGGATCACTTGCTCGTGGCAAGGCAGCAGCTCTCCTCTTACAGGCACTGTTTCATGCAGAAAGCCACTATCTTCCCCAAGGTGAGATAAGACTGAGCGAGACTGCAGGAGGCAGCTTGCTCTAAAGAGGACAGGGAAGGAGGGAGCTGCTTCCCCAGCAGAACATAAGCAAAGAGAGATTCCTGTCTTTTCTGTGATTTCTGCCTTTTTGCTCCCATTACATGCCAATGCTCCACGTTTTCATTTTGCAGCTTTTAGCATTGCCCAACTATAAGTGATCTTTTGGGGGGAGAAATAAAAGTGCGGAAACTGTTACGGAACATGTAGAACATACGAAGTGGAATCATACCGAAATCACTTTCCAGCTGGCCTTGCTCTCCCATTCATATGACAGTTTTCATATTCTTCTGGATTTTTGCTTATTCAAACTGCTGGAATACGGATGCTGGCTACTTTAACAGCATAAGCAAACTCAGCATCCATCACTGACCTGCAGAAAAGGCACCCTTTGATAAACAGAGTTACTCTGAAATATCCATTAAATGTAAAGAGATTCAAAACACCATTTCTCCTGTGATTTTTCATGTTCCACTGATCTGATTGCTTTCTTTTCTTTATTTAGTGTGGAAAATTGGGTCCTGCATAGTAAGGAAAATGGCATCTTTTAATTTATCCCACACAGCACAGCCATTCAAACTGGTGGTTCAGCAGAAAGGAGGTCAGTGTACTAATGGAATCAATAAACTTAAGTGTGATAAAGTAACTGCCATTTCAATTACTGTATAAATCGTAAATCACTTTCAAACTCAAGAAATGTCATTCTATCAATAAACTATCTGCTTAAGCAATTGTTTAAAAATCAAAGAGTGATCTTGTAAACATTTTGGGGCCCAGTCACACCGTACATCTTCCTCATAACTTCTGCTCGTTCCTCGCTGCTTGTTCTTTTTTGACTCAGATTCAGAACAAAGACAAACAGAAAGAGTATTTACAATTAGAAATTCTAATTCAGGCTCCTGTGGTTCTCTCTACTCTTTCATCAGTCACAACTGGATGCTGTGATATTAACCATTTCTCTTAACAAAACTCGGAGCGTGGAGCCATACCTGTGCCCAAGCCACTGCTGCTGGGCAGGCACAGAGATCACCACCTTCAAACAAGCTCTCTGCAGCTCCACAGGCTGATCTGCTGCATGCAGATATGTACCAATGGCTAAACACTCCTATTAAGCCCTGTATGCTGCATTGCCCTGTGTGACATGTCTCTAACTCAGGAAGCAAAGGCGCAGGCATTTTTTCTCACCCTGGAGGTTTAAAATATGCTCTGTAGGTGACAGGAAGTCCTGTCGGCCCAAGTTAAAGATATACTGTAGCATGGCCTCCTCTTAACAGTCCTCATTCCCCAGTGAAGTGTATCACCCACTCACTCTCTCAAAAACCCTGAAAGATGCTCGCTGGCATGGAAAAGCAAGAGTGAGGAAGTCCAGAGAGATATTGTTACTGTTTAAGTAGTGTATATACAGTAGCATGAGTGCACAGCAACCCTTACATGGAACAAAAGCTTAGCATCCTCTAGTCCAGGACAGATATGAGTTATTACACAGAAAGAGATAACTACTGGCAACACTAATTATCTAGCCTGAAGCAGAACATATGTGCGAACACAGACTACTGAAGCATAGATTATTAGACAAGTGGAGCCAATGCTCTCTCTGTAAACTTTTCCTAAAGATCTGCTGCAGCTCAGTAGGCAAAATAATTTCCATCAATTCTGCTTTGGGTGAAATCCTCTCTCCACACTGTAGAACTTCAAAACCCTGCCCAAATTGGGATTCCTTTTCCCTCTGTGCTGCAGAAATGCATGGCAAGGAACTGCCTTTTCCTTGAAGTTTGATCTGAATAGGCAAAAAGGATCAAAAAGAAAATATAAGGTAGATTATCCAGGTGAAGGAAGAGACTGGTTACAGGACTTGTTCAAAAATCAAATCTGGAGCTAGTAAAGCCAAAGAGAAAAACTGAGCCTGATGGCCATAACACAGCATCACTTTCCCCCATCACAAAACTCCCACAGCTCTAAATATACTCACACTTTCAACATGATTCTACACTGCCTCAGAGCTCAACTCAGAGAGGTGGCAGACTCAAAATCACAATGGCAACTCCCACTGGCACAGTATCCCCTCTGTTCTTTTTTCCCCAACATTCTCCCGAATTTTTTTCAAAGCCCTTGATAGATTTCTAGAATCTTCACCTTTGTTTCTTCCTACAGCAAGCGCACCATGAGATCCAAAATCCTACTGACTGTATTAAAAACCAAGCAGCAACAATGTCACATTCTGAGCCTTCTTTAATATGCAGTAGAACAATGTAACACCAAGTATTTCAGGATCTTTTAAAGACACAAGACCTCTCTTTTCTGGCATGCTAAACCTTCCTTCTGAACTGTCTTTGTACAACCCTCAGCGAAGTCTTTGGATCCTACCAGTGGTTATTCTCTTATTACAGCTCTCAGTGCTTCTTGACAACACAGGTTCCCCAGCATAGTGAACACAACTGCCGATAAAGCTTCACTGTCATCTGTAAAAATATACAGTTACAAATCTTCAGCATTTCAGTTTCCTCATGCTTAGTGGCAAGCCCTGACCATTTTCAATCTTCTATCTTCATAGATACTGCAAGTTGTCTGTGAAACCTACTCAACTTGCAATGTAAACCATGCAAGACAGTGAGGCTTTTTGCTGATACACTAGAACCACAATCACCCAATAATCAACATGAACTACACAAGAAGCAGTCATCTAATGTGTGTAATTACCACAGTGTTTCTGTGTGCACAGCAGACACACTTAGCTCACCAGTATCCTCTTGTGCCCCTGGTTACTCTTCAAAAGCTTTCCTCAACAGCTTCATCACACTGTCTGTAGCTATGGCTTAGGATGAGCACCAGCGAAGTTTCTTCCTTGCTCTCTTCAGCCAGCTATGCACTTTTATTTATCTGAAAAAACAGTTTAACTCTTGTAGACATAAAGTTCATTAACCTTCTGCTATCTTTCTACTGCTGTCTGAATGTCCCTGTAAGAAATTCTGCAGCTCTGAGGGCTTAACCAAACTCTTGGTTTCACTGTAACTCACAGTGGCTGTGCTTGGTCGTAACTTAATTTCATATTGCTCTTAGAAGTTGTTTTGGATGCACCAGCAGGAAGGTAATCATGTAATTGCCAATGCCATCAAATTACACTTGTCACTTCTTCCTGTAAACACCCAAAAGGAATTTACTCCTCTCAATAAATTCCAGATACCTGCTCAGGAAGACACAGAGACACTTAAAAGCTGTGCAGTAAAAATAATAGAAGTGAGAAGCCTGTCTCTGAACTCCCATATTTAATGCATTACCACCTGCTGAATATTATTACCTGCTTTGCCATAGCACTTATATGCCCTATTCCAAGATCAAAATCAGAATCACGCTAAGGAACATTGAAGGTACTATTCCAGAAACGCAGATTCCATATTGGCCACATGGGTAAACCAATAAGGAAAAGTAAACATACAACCAAGGCAATAGAGGTCATTATCTGTAAACATTTCAATGATTTTCCGGGGCCACAATAAATGAGGTTAACCTGCAAAGTGTTTCAAGTGAGACGTAAGTATGTCTATATGCATGCACATAGAGCTTCAGATCCTTCTGTATTTGAACAGAACTTGTTTTTACCAGCTGTGTATTTTGCTCACACAAAATTTACCTATAAATGTCTATAATCCAGAAATGTAACTATACAGGTTGAAGAATTAAGGATGCAGAGGAGAGAGAAAGAAAATGCCAGAAGTGTCAGGGGAATAAAAAGAAGATAAAAAGTAAAAAAGCAAATTATGGAAGACCAGGAGACTGCCCAGCAGTAAAAGTGCAGTGAAGCAGAGGTGGGAAGCAGCGTGGGAGGACATATGCTGCGTGCCCATATGCCAGTGTGGAAGAACATCCAAGCAATGGCAAGCAAAACCTAACAGCACTATGCAGATGCACTAGTTCAAAGCAGAGTTTATCTTGTGAAATAAAAGCCACAGAAATGGAGAAATTAATATTTTTCTCACAGATTCTGGTCTTTGTACATCACTTTAACCAGCTAGAAAAAAAGAATTCAACTCCTGGGGTTTATCAAGAGAGTGAACAAAAGCTACCCAGAAGACGTATTTTGGAAATGGAATGCAGCGTCTCCCAAAATTTCCTGTTAGTTGCTTCTGGATACAGACTTCTCCATGTGTGATTCCCCCAGTGTGAGGGTGACTGTTAAAGGATGGAGTGGGAGGATGCCATGCAAAGCAAGAAAAGGAAAATTACTGTGGAGAATTACTACAGGGCTACTCACACCCAAATCAGTCCACTCAGCTGCTTTACACAAGCTTGCACAAAGAGCTGTGATGGCAACGTGAAATGCATTGCAAAGAAACAGGCGCCTGAAGATGGAGAAAGGTGAAAGAATTCAGGTGATATTTGGACAAAGAGCAAGGCAAAAGAAGCATCCTCATAGATAAGGTAGAGATGCACAGCATTCTCAGAGTCTTAAACGCTGCCGCAACTTGTGAGATTGTTTCACTCCTTAAAGAACTAATGGAAATTGGGCTGCATTCCCTATGACCAGGAAAGGAGACATTGGGCTTACTTTTATAAAAAAAGGAGAAGGTGTAGGAGGAGTCCAGAAAGCAGCAAGAAATCAGTGTAGCATCAATTCCCAGAAAAATCCTAGAAGCTATCACTAAATAAACTGTGTGCAAGCAATGAGTGAAGTCCAACTTGAAATTCCCAAAAGCAGATACATAATAATCAAAATTATCTAATTCCCTCATGCAGCAGAGTAACAGACCCTAGGGATAGCAAAGAGGCAACAGATACCCACTCTATCAAGTGGGTTTGCAAGGGAACATGTCCTTAGTCTGGTATTATTTAACGTCTGTGTGAAGTGGCTACGCTTATTAAATCCGAAGATGACACAAAGTTGAAACACACAGGCTGAGGTACAGGTTGAGAGCTCAAACTGATCTTCACAAATTAGAAGAATGATCAGAAATGGCCGGGTGCCATTCAGCAAGAATGATGGTAGTCAATGCGTATAAATACCAAAGTGCGCCTAATCAGAACAGGCAAGAGCAAAGTACACTCAGAAAAAGAAGAGCTGGAAGTGTTAATGAATCACAAGACAGTAATGTCTGCCTTTTTCATAGCAGTATGGCACCCTAAGGTAATAGATAAAAAGGCTGCAAGACATGCAGACTGTGAGTCTTAGAAAGGAAACTTCTGTTCCAGCCTGCAGATCTCAGTTGTGTTCATGCCACAGCATCACAGGACTGATGTGGATTAATTGGAGAGATCCTGGAATAATGCAGTAAAAATGATGAGAGGTCTAGAAAAGCAGCACCAAGTGAACAACAAAGGATGATGAAGCTGAGGTTTTTAAATCTAAAGAATGCAAGACATTGGAGAAGCATAATAAACGCTTTCAGATATATTAAAGCTTGATGAAAAGAGACAGGGAATAAACTTCTCTCCGTGTCCCTAGTGGATAGGGAAAGAAGTAAACTGAAGCAAGGGAGATTTAAATCAGACATTAAAGAAAACAGTCTAACGCAGCTGTCCAGGTTCTTCTTATCACAATCAATTCTCCAGTTCAGTTCTCCACAAATAACTACACTGATACCACCTGAGAGGATCTGTATGGGCCTGGAAATACACTGTGGCTGCTTAACATAGCACTGCTATATGGAGAAACAGACAGGAAACTACATGTTAAGGAATCTGTGTCATAATACACTGATTCCTTCAATATGTTCCAAAAGTTTCTGCTTCTCTGCTGCTCTGGCCACTTGTTCTCATCCCCTTGCCTGTGTCCAATGCCCTTTCAGCTGTGTCACTGCAACGGTTGCAGAGCCACAGTACAGTGAAATGAGCCAACTTCAAAACAACCTTGTGTTTGGAGGGTTTGTTTCAAGAAGGCTATAACCTGGGAGTATGCAGCATACTGCAAAGCATCTGACCCCATACAACAGACAGGTGGACCAGGGTTGCTCACATAAACGGGGCATGCATATGACTTCTTACACTCAGAAACTGTTTACATCCAATCCAAATCTGCGCTGGGGATTATACACCCACCACAAACATCCATGTTTTCCTGTGGCTGTTTCATATCCTGAAGATATCTACTGAGACCAAACAAGTGGCACTTCAGTAATGGAAGTGGAACATTATGATGACATATTCTAAAATTAAAACATTAACATGACTTTCTCCTAGACCCTCCCAAGTGGATAGTGGCACTTCTACCATTCTGCAGTACATTTCAAAGCAGGTTATCCTTTGATACTAAACACATGCTAATGCAATGCCCATTAAATAAACACATTTTCTACAGATCATAAATAAAAATACCTTTCAAAAATAGAAAGATATCAAGACAAATATTGAGGTGTATTAGGGCTTTAACTATAAGCAGAAGATTAGCTAGCACTACCTGTATATTTAACCTTTTGGAGCTCATTGCTGGTTGATGTTGTACAAAACAGATGGAGATCCCCAGCCTTCCAGAGTACCAATTACAGTGATTACAAAGCAGGTAGGGTAAATCTGTTGTCTAAGTAGCTTAGCAGTTGACCCTGAAAGTAACTAAATATGAAGGCACCGTTAATTTTATAGACACACAGATTATGTTGCTAATACAGCTCTAACAACTGCAACAGCAACAAAGAGTGTTGCCCCAAATTACAATGACAGTCATGTGAAACAGCTTCCTACTACATCAAGTTATAAGCTCACTTTGCTAGACCATGAATATCTCTTACTATGTCCCATAGACCTCATATGGAAATTCTTTTAGCCCAAAGAAAAATTCTGCAGCACTCCACTGATTTGTAATTCTTGTGCTCTAGAGGAACAGTCATACTCCTTCACAAACAGTTTAAATACCAATTATTTCTTTGCTGAACCCTGCAGTGAAACTCCTATCTAGAAAGGACCATCTAAAGCACTCCTAATATTTCTGCTGCTCAAAGAGCAACACTCTTCATCTGCTTCAGTGATTCTCTACTCAACAGGTACAACATTGAAGTAATGAGCATTATAAAACTTAATACAGTGCCATATATATTTTATGGCTTTGTGGATCCAGATCAGAGAACATCCAGACTGTTTTTACAGAACTAATGCCAGACATATTTTAAATTATTATGCATGCAATGATTCTAAGAAATTTATAACTCTTATCAAATTACAATTAAAAAATATATGGTTGAGAAAATGAACTTTTAAAATCCCAAATATTCTTTAAGGAAGGTGAAATTTCCCAATGATTTTCTAATTAGATGTTATTATGACAGAAAATAATATGTATCAAAACAAAAAGTGGCTTGCTAAGAAGTATACGTCACTAATGCAAGTATCAATATATGTAAATGAAAAGTCATTATGCTCTACTGTTTTTACAGGACACCCCTTAAAGAGCAGTATCATGAAGAGTGAAAAGCCACATGAAAGTTCTGGACAAGGAACTGTGAAATGAGATTCTCTTATATCAGACTAACATCAGAAAAATAACTTTCCTGTGTAGCTTGCCTCTCTTTCCCCGTCTGTTTACCTATGGTAACACGATAGCACAAATTTTCAAAGTATCTAAACACTTCATGATCTTTGATGTTGCCCTTATAACCAAAGAGGTGGAACGAGACTTCTGGATGTGACATTTAGATATAGAAAGATTCAAGTTACCGACTCAAGGTTGAACAGAAAGCTTCTGGCAGCCCTGCAAACCAAAAGTGGTTCTCTTTAAGCCCAAGAGATATAAAACCAGGACCCCCCTCACTTCCCATTTCTGCAGAAACCATGTCGCATTGCAACCACTGACTGTTCTCTGTAGAGAAATCACAACTCACCTTAAGTCTGAACTGACAAGGAAACTATGGAAATGGAGGTTCACCCTGTTCCTACTTTAGGAATATTCTCAGGAGAAAGACTTGCTTTGGATCAGTTACAGACCAAATGGTTTTTAAAACATACCTCATGTCAAAATATCTTGATTATAAACCTGTTCGAAGTTTGTTCAATACTATTCATTTCCACCAAACACTATGGGTTTTCTTTATCCAGTTTCTGTTCCTTAGCAGCAAGTTACAGCCTGGTGTAATCACAGAGCATTAGCTCAATATTGGCCAAGTATAGCAAGAAGAGTCTGGATGTGCACAGTTCTCTGAGAGTAGTGCTATAGTTAAAGCTGAACTACGTGGACTGGCTTCCCCTGTCTCCTGGGGAACAGCTGTCCAGGACTGCCCATCCTGGCCTCACTTAGAAAATATTCTGAGAGAACACAATATATTCTATTTATATCTATCTGTGTTTTCAAAGAACAGTAACTCAAACTTCTGCATTAAATCTACAAAATCTACAAGCAGAGTAAGTGCCTGAAACCACCTGCATATATACTTTCACATACACAAAACTGCATTTCTGAGCAAACACAAAGCTGAGAACATACAGACACCGAAAGCACAAATTTCATCAGACCTTCTTCCAAATCTGGTGGCAAGCAGTTCCATACAGAATCACTTATCTGAAGTGCAGCTTTGAAGGAGCACACAGCTCTTCGGGAAGAGAGGGCAGGATACTGCCCACTAGTGCTATTACGTGTTGCTTTCTGACCCATGTTTGTCAGAATAAGCCTTCATGTCACCGCCACCGCTTGGCCTGTCTAAGACCAAATTTCATCATTAAATACAGAAACCTCCCCTGAAGAGCACATCTATGATTTAATTCTTCTGTGCTCAGTGTTGTGGTTAACCCTAGTTGGCAGCTAAGTACCACTCAGCTTCTCGCTCACCACCCCCTCTGAAGTGGGATGGGGAGGAAAACTGGAAAAACGTAAAATCCTATGGGTTTAGATAAGAACAGTTTAATAATTGAAATAAAATTAAAATAGAATAATAATATTAGTAATAGTAATAATAATAATAACACTAATAATAATAATAATAATGGAAAGAGATAAAGGGATAAATCCTGCCTCCAATAAACAGCAGTGATGAGCAACACAACTGCTCACCACCCACTGACTGATGTCCATCCCATCCCTGAGCAGCGATTAGCCCCTTCCAGCCAATTCCCCCCCAGTTTATATACTGAGGACAACATCCTGTGGTATGGAATATCCCTTTGGCTATTTCAGGTCAAATAAATTTTCCATTCAGTCTATGTCTACAGAAGCAGAAATCCACCATTTCCACCGGTAAAGCCCCAGCCTTCAGTTCTTGCCAGAATATTCCCTTCATATTCAAGAAACCCAATCAACATACTCAGAGGCTCCAATTTCAGGGCATGTTACATCTCTTCATTTTATTTAAATGTCTTCTGTAAATTACTGAACATCATCTCCTTCAATTTCTTATGGTATGTCTCAGGCATATACAGAGATCTGCCCAGGAATACACTGCAACACCAAATATACTCCTGGTTGGGTTGTTGTACTAACAAAGCTCAACAATTCCAGCTGAATTTGCCTTGTAGATAAGGTATAAGCAGCACTGCTCAGTATGCTTTACAATTGCCGCTAACAAGGTTTGAATGAAGGACAGAACAAATACAAACCAAATTATCTTACTTCCTATTGCACTTAAGCTTTGACAGACTGGAAATTTTCCAAATTCTCCTTCTATTTTGTGGTTAAAATAGGAAAATCCAGTCTGCTACAAATGGAGAAGGGTCCAATGATACACGGTAGCTACTGACGAACTGTCATCTCCTGAGCAGCCTTGAAGCATGATGAGTCAACAAATTTGCCTGCTAAGGAAGCATCATGTATATAATGATTAAAGTTTGTGACATTAGCAAAGACCCTTCAAGAATGAAAAGTGATAACAAATTGCTGCAAGCTTTGCTTTCTAAACCTCTGATTGTTCCCAAGCATGACACAAATAAAATCAGTTTAAACCTATTCAATTTTCCAACATCCATTAAGGCCTCTCAAAAAGTCTATCCTTCAGGACAATTTGTCACATCACAAAACCGGGACATTTGCACCATGGCATGCTGACATTATACTATCCTGTCAACAAGTAAATGTCACAATTTCTGACATAAACGCTGCCCTATGACAACCTTTTGTTAGCCCCAGTGATACCATATACAAATATTGGACTGTGTAATGCAAACTAAACCAAGGACACCTTTGATACCAAAGCAGAGCAGGTCTGTTCCCTTGTGTAAGCCTATGTCAGCTTATTTTCTCCTGGTTCTATCATATTGGAAAAGCCATAAGTGCACCATGCTCTGATCCAGCGGCACAAAAACCCTGCTTCATACCCAAACAGGAACAGTCTGACACACAAGGAGTTAGGTCATAGCAACAGTCAAGCTAAATGAAGCAGGAACAGAACTCTACAGTCAACTTATTTTAAGTGGTAATAGGGAAGGGTGAATCCAAATTAGCCTTCTAATTATTTTCTCTTTAACTTGACTATTTAAGCCATTACCCAAGTTATACAGTATAGCGCCCTGAGCATTTTTATTACAGAACAGACCCACTTTGCTGCACTACAGTTCCTTCTCCAAAAAGAAATGAGGCAGCAGAAGGAAAGCACCATGCTTTTTTCCCCATGTGGATGCAATAATGATGTCTGCTGAAACTATGTGTCATTCCTCAGAATTATCAGCATGCATATCATTCAGAAACTAGAAAACCAGTTTTATACCAGTTTTTGGTACACTAGAAAACTACAAATAGAGGTGGTCCTGCTTTGTTACAAGGGTGTACCTCACGCTGTTAGCAACAAGACATGAGAGATCCCTCCTAATGCTCTGAGGCCTAAATACCTTTCATAATACGGTGACTAGTGTGGTTGCAGCACTAGCCCAAGGACCTGACCCAAAACACACTGAAGCCTGCTGTTGCCCTTTATAGGCTTTGTGTTCAGTAACACCGTATGAAGTGCCACTGCCCTCATAGCTAAGTGATATCAGAGTGCATCAGTGAATTCAGAAGAATGAGACTCCCATAGAGGGAGCCTTCTACAACAGAAAAGTGGTGAGGACTCAGATCTCGTTTCTCAATGCTGAATTGATTGCCTGTGCAAGGAGACTGATGCAGAAATCAATTCACTTATGTCAACTGGTTTCTCACTGTCTGCAGCAATGGTAAGTTGATCAGGATATTAGTTTCCTTCAGCTGATGTGCCTTCCATATGTATCATGCTGACCCTAGTGATACTGAACAAACCAATGCAGCAGCTAGAGAGATTAAATTAACCAATCTGTAGAGAGGAAGGTAGAGGACTAAGAGAAAGTAAAATGACAAAGAAAGGCGAAAAAAACAACAAACCTCTGCTCAAGCTAAATAGATTGTTTTCTCTAGAAAAGCTCAATAATATAGATTGTTTAGGGAGGAAAAACAGCAAGAAAGAACAGTATGGAATTTAACATTTGAAATATAATTCCTGTGATATTGCTTGTTTCTGTTTACTTTTCCCCATTTTACAGGTTCCTGCACCCCTTCTTTTCTATTACCGTGAATGTTCCACTAATTGTGAGACAAATCAAAGCTAAGAATCCTACAATGGGTGACATTTAAGTCAGTGAAATGGTGCTGCTTTAGCTAAGAAATCCGATCACAGCACGGATTCCCATGGAGCCTATAGACAGTCTACTAAAATGGAACGTTTTTACTGATATCCTTCAATACAATACTAAAAATTAAAAGTAAATTAAGTATTAAAAGTAAATTAAGTAATTAAGAGTATCAGAAATCTTTATTTAAAAAGCATGAACTGAGCAACATAAGTACATAACTAATTAAATAAATAAATGAGTAATTAAATAAGTCAATAACTGAGTACATAAGAATTAGCAAGACTTCCAAAATTCACCTTCAGCACTTCTTAAAATCTAAGAAACTTGGTCATGCCTGTTTAGTAATTGGCCTCAAAGTAACTCAAGAGATAAGGATTGATTTTTGCTTTAACAGAATCACCACTTTTCAGTGAAGAAAAGCCTGGCTTAATGATGCCATGCAAACTTGGAACGAACAAGCAGAATTTCTTGTATGTATCAAAAAACTTTATTATACAGCACATCAGAAGAAGATCAGCTTGTTTAAAGTCAAATGCTGAGACATCAAAGGCATTTTTTAACACTTGGAAAGGGTGAAGCATTTGAATAGTCTGAGGTAGACTTCCATAAATTAAAAATGAGACTCCCTTGTTGACAAGAACATCTACTATTTTGGTTATGTACCAGGAGAATAACGGCTTGAATTCAAAACTAATCCTGGCTCAGATGAGGCTGTCAATTTAATGAACATTTATTCAGCTTTACATAACCAAGAGAAACATTCAGGATACTTATTACTTTTTCCATACGATAGTAGCATCATTCAACACTTCTAAAAAGATGCTTTACAAATTCCATATAAACAAAAAAAGATCTAAAAACTACTTTTGCCATGCATCTTTCTAGAAACAACCTTCACTTGAGAGATGATACCCTTTAAACTTCCCAAACTGGTAAACAGAAGTACTCTTTAAATTATGTGTTGATAGGTCTACTTGTTACTTAATGTAATTTGTTGGAACTGAAATACTATTACAATCAATATACTAAGAAATGGTTTTGAAACTCAAAAATGTAGCTACAGATCCACAAAACTTAACTCACACCAAGAACATACCCCAAAATTTGAACTCGTTTAGGTTTGGGGAAAGGATGATGTAACCAATCGGAATTCAGTACTAGCAATTTTTGCTAGCTGCTGCATTGAAGTTTGCAAGCTCCTCTTCCCTCTCATTTTCATGTTTATAAACAAGGTATGTTTCTTGCACCTGAAAAGCTTTTACAGTTACCCCTGAGCCACAAATAGCTGCTGGCCGGAAAAGCTGTCTGGTAAAGAACCACAAAAGATTCGTCTGATGCTTTTCCCTAGACATCCACAGGTCTAGGATGGCACACATTCTTTATGTTCCTCTTAGAAGCCATTCCCGTAAGACAGTATCAATTTCATGTTGGATAAAAGCACTTTAAATCTGTTCATCATCTTTTAGTCCATGAACTGCAGTGACTGCACAGCAAGTGCACAAGCAGCAACCTATGCCAGATACCAAGACCTTAGCACTTTCCTGCTTTTGACTCCCATGTTTTCAAGGCTCAGCTAAAGCCACAGAGCTCCAAAGGGTCCCTCCTGCGACAGCTTCACACTCGCTTGCTGTCTTTGCTTTCCTCAGTTTGTGTTTGTTTTCAAAAGAAGCTTCGTTCATTTAAGTTTCTGCAATAAGTAACAGCTTGTAAATATTTCATTTTATTTAAAGGAAAAAAGAATTAATTGCTTATAGGTTGCAAACAGTAATACTGAGGCATACTTGGCAAAGTCAAGTACCAGAATGGCATCACCCAAATATCAGAATGACATGCACTAATATTTGAACTCAATCCAGATGATAAAATCCATGGTAACAGACATTTCAGAAGTTGTGTTTTGCTCACAATACCTTGTTTATGCATTAAATCTAACACTGAATAGATTATGATTATTTTTCAATCAAACCTGGATGAGCAGCATTCATTCCAGTGATGGGTACTATACAAATTCTTATTAGATAACATGTGGAGATTACAGAACAGGATGACTGGAAATGGGATTTTGAGTCTTTCATTTCTAATTATGATCATTTAAATTCACCCAAGAAGCTTGACACAGAATCAGTGTACTCCACTTCATGTAGGCAATCCAAAACTAACCCTAGATTAAAAAAAGAGATCACTTCAGAGCTTTAGGCTGGGGGCATGAGGTGAAGTACACTGTTCCCAGGCCAGTTTCAATTGAGATTGTGTATTCTGGGGGCAATGTTCTTTTTAATCATCTGCTACTGCTGTCCTCTAGAACTACAGCTACTGCCATAAGGACAGGTTTTCCTTTAGCAATGCTGCCCTGTCTATCCAAGCCTGCAGACAACACATGACCAAGTGTGAACATCTATATTCAGCAGAGTGGCAGCTCCCAAACTGATGACAAGTCTGTGTCATTACTGTCTTTGAAGATCTTTTTTTCCAGATGGAACTGGGAAGATGATGCTATTTAAGCCCTCAGGGGTGAGAAAGGTGATTTAATACAGAGAAGGAAATGAAGAGAGAATAACAAAGGAGGCACAGAGAGAGAGAGAAAAGAAAGGAGGAATGAGACATACAAAAAAGACAGACAGAAAAGTAACAGAAACAAAGGACAGACACAGAAATTGCCCAAAGGGGAGCAGAGTTTCTCACTGAATGACAGTGAATGTGACAATCAGGTTCACTTAATAAATACAAGTCTATTTAGTTGCTACTAAAAAAAAACCCAGCTTGCATATTTTGTGCAAACCATCCACATACAACGGACTGTGGATCAAAGACTATGAACTCTTTATACTATTTCCTGGCACACAGACTATGCCTAAAAGTGAATTCCAGTGCTCTCATCTCAATGGCTTGGCTTCTGAGAGACCGACCCCTGTGAAACATCACACTGGACTGAGCCCTGCTCCCTCAGGGAGTCTCAATACACTTCACAAAATACAGCAATGCAATAACCAGGCTTGCTGGCAGTTTCTGCAGACAAGATAAAGATTATATCCTCTAGCTTTACATTCCCATCTTCAGGAACAGCCTCTTTGCAGTTACAAACATTAGAGCCAAGATGTAAACCCCCAAAATAATATGGACATTGATTCAAACAGGAAGTGGAGGGTCTTCTTTTCATGTAGCTCCAGTGTTCATAAAACATCTCTTGCCTCAGTAGCACACACAAAAGCAGCTCAATCGTTCCTGCATGCCTGGAGACTGATCAAGCCAAACCAAATCCAGCCACTGACAAAGAACCTTGCCTTTCATTCAGTTCTTAAGTTGTGCCACTTCATGGCAGTTTAAGAAGCCGCTTTTCTGCAGTTAGCTGAACTAAAGAAAATACATTATAGTGATAATTTACCAGCCAGCAACCTAGATCTCACACTGATTAAATATGGTAGCCTGGTATCAACCATCTCCCCCAGGGGTTTGTTAGATAAAGAAATGGAACACAGGGCACAAGGTGCATACACAATGAATTTAAACAACTCTGTCTCTTAAGAGCTCTTCAGGAGCAATATTATTAAAATGCATACCAGGGTTTAAAGCCTTCTAAATGTAGCTCACTTTATGAAAAAACATCTGTTTTAAAGCTGTTGGAAGGGGAAGGAAAAGGAGATCTTGTTAGTGGCCCTCCGTGCTCTGCACAGTAGCCTTTGAGAGATGCTGCATGAAGATGAACATATGTATTTCATTATAAACTGAAAAATGTGTTCGCTGAGCTACACCTTACAGGTTTTAAGCAGAGGTGCCTGATTCAGCCTATGTGAAGGGGAATGCATCCCTTCTGTATCTTCCTTTGCAGAAGCTGGTGGGAACCAAATCACAAAGTGGGTTTCATGGAG
Source organism: Psilopsiagon aurifrons (assembly GCA_025447955.1). Taxonomy (NCBI): domain Eukaryota; kingdom Metazoa; phylum Chordata; class Aves; order Psittaciformes; family Psittacidae; genus Psilopsiagon; species Psilopsiagon aurifrons. The sequence goes on along the minus strand of JAOEHY010029255.1, from coordinate 11,150 downwards.
CTACAAAACTGCTGTCTAGTTGATGCACTAATATGCACTTTTTTCTAGTTGATGCACTTTCTTGCTTCTCTTCTTTTAGACAGAGTTTAATAATAACTGTGACCAAGAGAAAACTAAAACACTGATAGAGGGCTGCTTGCTTCAAAACTATAGGCACATTTGTTCCCTCCACACATCCTCCTCTCTCCTCCATGTGCTCAGCAGCACCTTGGTCTATGTCACATACAAGAGAGGAAAAAATTACTCTAGATTATTTCATATTTGGGTTTCCTATGAGGCTGGGAAATTTCAAAAGAACAAGATCAGGTCTCCGCTGACTCTGACAGTATTGGCGTCCCCCAGCCACAGGGAAAGAAAAGCTCAGAACCACCAACAGTAACAGCTTTCCAATTCTCTATCCCTAGAACCAGCACCACCAAGTTCATTGTCAGTCCTCCATAGTCTGCCACTGGTGCTCAGGAGACAGCACGCACTCTGAAGCCACCATACTCCCAACACAGATGTTTTGCATTGTTGCTGTTCAGTTTGTACTCACTCAGGGTAAAGAACATGTTTCAAGACTGCTCTAAAGGCAGCTGAGACCTTTTGACATGCTTGCCATTATGCGGTTGGGAAGCAGAGGAAACCACTGATTAAAAGCCAAACAAATTAGCAAAATAAGAAATGGCCCTCTAAATCAAAAGCTGTAGTTCTGATGAAGTCTTACTGCCTTTGTGGGGGTATCTGAGCCTGGAAAAGCTTTTTAGTCCATATGCCTGCTTGCTTCCATGCTCTAACCACATGAAATACTACAATACTCAAGACTCCAAAGTCCTATACATATCAATTAAACTTGTATGGTTTACAAGACTAAAATGAGAGAGGCCTGAAGGAATGATGTTCACATAGTGTATCCACAAACCAGTATGTAGCAGCCAGATCTAATGTGAACCCTTACTAGACTCAACAGGGCCCCATAAAGTGTTTAGAAAGAGCACTAGGAACTTAGAGACATGAGTATATTAATACCAGCCTACCATGAAGTCAGACACTGTGGTTTATTCAGTTAATAATCATTGAGATTAAAGCCTGTGAGTTCAAATACACAAACACATATCAAAGTCTCAACCACTGGATTTTGACTTCCTTTCCCATTGAAGAGATCTCAGCAGATTGAGGTGAGTTGGGCAAAAGAGCACTAGTGTTTCTATGCCATCCAACTGCATGTGGTCTACAGCATCACCAGCCAGGTCCCTGATCATCTCCAGGCATTTGCTGCTACAAATCTCAGCAGATTTCACCTCATGGTCTCTACAATAGGCTGAATATTGGAGCACTGTACATGTGCACTACATCCTGATGGGTGCCCACTGCCAGTGGTGGTAACTGACTGCCAAAGATCCCTGTGCACACTGGCGCATGTTGCTTTTGTATGGTTTATTTCTGGGTTTATGCCTCCTCCATGGAGCCCCTCAAAAACCATGCACAAAAATGAGCTGCCCCTACAAACGGCTTCACAAGTTCCCTCAGGGTTATATTCTTACACACTGATGCCTACTTACACTGAACAATCAACACCATACCTAGGGGCATAAATGAACCAAGAAAGAAATATTCTGCTTTCCATAAATGGCAAGACTTAACCAGTCCTGCTGCAGATTCAGACACCTTAGACTCACAGGCGGTTCCAATCCTCTGGAAAGAGCAAGTTACAAGGTATATTTTCTGCTAGCAAACACAGGAAAAATCTCTTATTGTATTTAGACCCGGGAGGATTTTACAACAATCTCCCATCCCCTGATACAACTGTGTTTTCAATGAAGAAACAACTATTTCTTCAGAATCGGTCACATTTAACACTGTGAAACACTGCCCAAAGCTTGAAGAGTGATTCCAACATATTCCTCTCACCCTCCAGCTGCCTTCCCTTCGGCATCTGTCTTGCAGTGACAATTGCTGGTGGAGGGAAGCATGGGAATGCATTAACCATGAACAGGCTGTTTTTCAATACCTGAGAAAAGCAACTTTTCCTTGCTGTAGCTCGTTTGGGGGGGGCATGCTGCACACTGCCAGGGTTCACAGGTGGAACAACTCAATCCTCAGTTGTCATCATTACTTATTGGTATTACACAAACACCTCATGCCAGCAAATCAGAGCACAGCCCCTGTACACATCTTGCTCATACATATGCAGGGGGAAGGCTGCTCTCACCCTGTGGCACTGCCAGTCTGGGGGGCGGAGAAGAGGCAGTAACAGCAATTAAAGTGTGTTTTCACAGAGTGCAGCTTGCCATCTCCTAGAACTGATCCCACTGGCCAGGGAACATCGACCTACTGCTCTGAAGGAATAAGGACACATGGCAGCAGCTGGTGCTTGGAAATATGCTTCTATGACACTTCATGCAGTTATGAGAACTCCAGTGAGCTTCCAAGACCATGGAAGAACCAAAGTTCATAAAAAGAATGGTAAAAAAACCCCAAAAACCTAAACATTAAATGCATCTACTTTATCTAGTGGAAAAACTTTTAACAGTGTTATTGCACAGAAGCCACAGAAATGATCTGTTTTGCTAATGATGGAATCATTTAAGTGTTTTTATGACTTCAAAAATATTTACTGTCCTGTGGTTTTCTTTTTAGAAAACACAGATAATCATGATGACATTAGAGAGATTAGAGGGAAGACAGAAATGAACAATAACCTCTGTGTGTATGTACATTTCTAACAACATGCCAGTCAAATACATGGTAGGTATGTACTATTATATGTAGGTACTGTCCTATGCAGATGGTGCAATTAAAGAGCTAGAAAAAGAGAGTTACAAAAGAACATAATTTTAAAGGTCAAAGTAAATGTTATTCAGAAGAATTATTATTAGTCTGCAAGAGTAGGAAAGGTACAAACACTGAGAAAGAAGCACAGTTATTTCACTATACTGGTAAACAAGGGCAGAAAAAATCATGTTAAATACAGGTTAAGTTTCACTGAGAATGTTTTTAGTCACCTAATCTTAAGTCTATTCAATGATCTTGAAGTGCCAGAGTGTAGGCATTTAAATTAAACTGGACTGCACATTAAAAGGAGCCTTGATCAAAACAAACATCAGAACAAGCAGATAAGTTTGCATGACCTGTGAAAGCCTTTTCTCCTCTAATCCCTAGACTGTACTGTGAAGCACTCAAAGGAACAAAGAAACCATAGATGTGATTTTCTATGGTCCTGCCTCCTCTGGGTGTTACAGCACTAAGCATTACTTTAATATTGAAGTGCACAGCTTATTTAGAGCAACAGCAATCCTAAGACATAGGGAAGTACCATCACTATTGCAGGTAGGAAACTGAGGCACAAAATCATCTATGCAATGCAAGTGCTATTTCAGATGATAGTGGCAAGGTAACTGGCAAAGTTCATGGTTCTCCCATTCAGCTTCAATTTAACCCAACAGCTGTTTATTTGGAGCCTCACACTCTACCTCTGGCCAAACCTCAAATTTCCCTGAGGTATCACCATGAATGCTGCAGCACTGCCCTATTGCTCACAGACACAGTGACAGGGCTGTGCAAGTAGCACCAGCTCTGCTGAGGTCTACACACTCTCACTCCTGCAAGAGAGCAGCACGTTAGCATCTCTCCTCAATAGCCTAACCCAGGGCTGATGAAATCCAATAGGATCCACAAGCACAGCACTTCTCCATTCACCTTACCAAAGCAGATGTGCCAGCACACACCTATGACATTGAGCATTTCTGAGCGCACAGTAGCAACTCCTTTGAAACACAGCTTCCCACAGGAGGTGACACTGCCCTCCTCACCTCTGCACAACAGCACTGGGCCAGAGGGCTCACCCAGCAGAAGGGTGTCATTGCCCCTCCTGCAAGGGAGAGTCAATATACACAACACCTCCTGCCGGAACAGAGACTCACAACACTTACTGCTAAAACTGTTCCACTGTTTCTTGGCACATTGCAGATCCACTGATTTGAACAAAAGAGAGGGACAGAAAAACTTACCTACATACACACATCCATGAAGAGGGAGCATGTTTCTAAACTCCTGATTAACTCACAGGTCAGATGGGAAATATCAGGCTCTTCCCCATGACTGCTTGCGAATATTCTAAGTCATTAGGGAGAAAAAAATACTTAAACAGCTGCAGAAGCAGCCCTTGCACTTAAATTGAGACCTTGTGTAATCTCTATCAATGTACATCCTTTAAGCATACAATTCTGTTCCTTGGGGATGTATGTAGATAAAACTGTAATTATAAAATCTTTACAGCTGTATCTGCATTTTTGCATTGGGGTTGTGCAATACCCACCACAACAGAGTCTTACTGAACCTCCAACAGCCATGTTACAGGAAGGAAGGAAGGAAAGAACTGCAGGAGCAACAAACTCCAGGTATTTGGGTTAGGGATAACTTTGACTTACGTGTTTCATCAAAGTTAGTCATCTAGACCCCTCTCCAATATGCAGAGAGAGATACATGTTTTCAGAAGTCAGCTCCTCCAAGCTTTCTCAAGCACAGCTGTTAAGACTGTCTGGGGAGAGATCAATCCAGGGCCCATCTCCACCTCCTTCCTACTGCAGAAGCCCAAGCTTAGACCTGGTGGCTGAAGTAAGGCACAAGTAGCTTCGCCACTGGTGATCTGTTAGAGTTTAAAATTATTTTAACTGGGGTAGTGGATTGGGGATGGGAATGTCTGGTAAAGAATGTAAGACTATGAGAATAAAAATGCTGAGGGAATGCTGCAGGTCACCAAGCTTCATCCTGAGCTATGGCGAGCAGTCATATCCTGCAGACTGCTTTCAAACTATACTTTCAGCTTTTGCTTAATCAAAGTTGTGTTTTCAGAAATGAAAAGGAACCTGCTTGCACTGCACTGCAGATTAGCCCTCCTTATGCTAACACCCTTTGGTCTCTATTGACAAGACATGGACATGCATATTTGGACACACAAAGAGCTTGGCATAAAAGCTCCTGTACTCTGGGCAGTTTGATGCTTTAAAGCCATAAAGTGGTACACACCTTGCAGAACTGCCCATTTTTGCACAACCGTTACTGTTTTTCTGAAAAGCTCATCATTTTCCCCTTCTGTTCTTTCAGAAAAGAATCTACTGGTCCAATGAATTTTAATAAAATCACAAGGGATGCCCTCATTTCTTACACCAAAGACCTCTACCAGTAGATTCCTAATATTGTCAACCTTGGGAAGAACCTATTAGGTTCCCACTGTGATACGTGAACCTGCAATCAACAGACTAAACACATATCTAATGATTGTTATTAAGCCAGACTGGGTTTATCATGCACATGTAATACATCATTAGCATCAGAGACAGGATTTCAATCCGGTGTCTGTCTTTAGTGTTCATTGCTTAATTTCCCTCCTAGATTTCTACTGGGCTTGCCCCAGTGCAGGCACAGCAGTACCTGCTCAAGCTAAGTCTGCCAGTAGCTCGCTTCTAAGCAAACCAAGTAACGCTAGCTAAACCAGCAAACCAGGTAAAACCAGGTATGGCTGCAGGTGTGGAGGGCTGCGCATGGAGGAAGACTTTCAGGCATGTTTGAAACACACACACTTATTAATTAAAGTATGCATCAGTTTCAACTGTCTGCTTAGGGTATGAGAAGAAGTGCTCTTTCCCTATAGCAGCTGGAACTTGCTGAAATGCAGAGAGCTCAGCAGGCAGCAAGCTGTAGGACTGGAAGAGAGGGGAAACAGAGGCTGGTCAAAGCAAATAAATGAAGTAAGGCACAAATTTTACATCATGAAATAAAAAAGGGGGGGAAAGATGTTAAATTCCTAAGTTACTTCAGTCAGATTTAAATCGCTCCACTTCCCATGTGGGATTCTGCTGTTCCACTCCAACATGATTACTGGGTTTGGTTTCTGTTTGCTTTTTATTGCACTATCATCTCAAGGAATTTAAAAGGAAAAACAAACTCCCTACGGGAAATCTGCCTTTCACTTTGCAATATATCTGCCATTTATCAAAGATCTGAGCCATCGGGGGTTTTGACCTCCTTTAGTTTCACAAGAAATAGTCTGGCTACTCTGGAAAAACAGCACCAAAACCTTACCACAAATGGACTTTTGCCCAGTTTGGATAGACAATTACATTTATCATTACAGATACTGCTACGGTAATATTGAAGTCAATGGTTTTTATAGATCCCCTCAGCACAATTTATTGCAAACTAAACAAAACAGAAAACCAATTAAATACAATATGTGCCAGAAGAATACATTTAATGATCACCAGGCTGTACAAACCATAGATCACGAAACTGTATCATAAAGAGTAATATTTTTTAAACTAAACAAAGTACCTGTATATCAAACACAGGCAAGACTGGACCAGCTGAAGTTTTTGTGTGTAGCAATTTGTGTAGATGTGCAATAAAGCTTCCTTTCTGATAAGGTGCCACTAAATATTAAGCCTGGAAAAACAGTATATTTATGTTCATTTTCCATAACAAAGAGACAAACACTTATGAGGGATCATGACATCAACTCACTGGACAAATAACGGCCTGCATCGACTGAGTATTTTGACAACAAACAAAAAAAGGAAATGCTGGCACCATGAAACAGCAGACTTGGAACTAGTTGGCCAAAGTCCTGTTCACAACACTTTAGCAGTCAGCACACAGCATGAAGAGCAGCCCATGAATCAAAATCAATTGTGAATACAAGTCTCATTCTCCCCATAGTTCTGCTTTGGCTTTGATTTTTGTTTTTTAAATCAGCCAGTATTAATGCACAATGGGAATTCTCCAGGAGGATCAAAAATATATAGTTTTGCAAAGAAAGTTGTTTACCTAGCACAAAAAAAGAGCTCCTAGAATGACTGTAAATTCTCTTCTAAGGAAAAGTAGGGTTTTTAAAAGCTGTCATCAACTGACTGTTCCCCCCAAATCAGAAAGGGTGGTGCATTTTTAGTAAATCTGGGAACATATTTATTCAGCTTAACACAGTAAGGGGCTATTCTTTAAGCATGTTACCTGTATACATTCCGATGCACAACTCCATTTATCAGTTACACAAATGTCAATCACGAGCCCTTCCCAGATTAAATGGTGCACTGCACCACCCACCTGTCATGTCTTCAGTTTACATTTTAAGACTGGAAAGGAAATTAGTTCCACTTGCATGAACCTTTGTTTGAAAGTAATAGTGCACAACAGATTTCTGTGGGCATAGGGGACAGAGAGCAGAAATACTAATTGTAGGAGTTCAGAGACCAGATACACTCTTGATGTTACGAGGATTAGCTTTGCGAGACTTGCTTTGCCAGTGATGGTTTTAACTATGCATCCCACTGTCAGGAAAGGTCAGGGACACACTTATCATTTGTGGAATTTATAAACAGTTATTAGAGTACAGAATAAAAGTAATGAGGACACAAAACAGGAAGCAATTTGCATGCTTCCCTGCAGAGTTCTCTCTTGACAAAGGAAGTTTACTGTGATCTTTCCTAGTCATTCCAGCTCACTTTACAATCAGTGCGACCATATAGTCTGCTGTGTTATTAAATCACCATTTCTCTAATTCACAAACATTATGAGGGGATAATAAAGTACATATCAGTACGGAAAAGAAAGGGGAGGAGACAGGACTGATACAATTTGTAGCCTCCTTAATTTCTTTCAAGACATCTCATGCAACCAAAAAATGACACACTCCTATTACTGTGGCACAGGAGGATTTACAAGATGTAAACAGTTTTTTTATGCCCCAGTCAACCTAACCTCTGCCCCTTTCAAATTTATTTATTTGCCCTTGATCCATACACATACGACTACTCTATGATAGCACTTCCAATGAGCTGTGTATGCAGGTGAGCATCCCTCAGAGAAGCAGCTGTCCCCTCCGGTTTTATGGTTATTTGTCTCTCCATCACAGAGCTCAAAGGAATAATCCTACTGCATATTTCTTCTTCATTTATTTTACTAGGTGAGGTGTTTAAGAGGATGTATGGTCACCTGGAGCTCATCACTGTCAAATTTTCAGCCATGCAGCTGTAAAGGGTAAAGGAACTAGTTTAGCTCCTTGGTTTACAAAATGCTGAGTACCTCCAATGAGGTGCCAAATGTGCGTGGTGACACTTTAAGATTGCTTAGTGCCTCCTGAGGTTTGCAGGGCCTGATCCAAAACACCACTGTTATGAATGACAGTCCTCCCCTTGCCTGCAGCGAGCCTGGGACAGAATAGCACTTTGCAGCTCAACCATGTGCTTCAATGGGAAGGCAAGAGTTACCACAGATTTAAGACAGCATAAGGTGGCAAGTTTGAGAAGCACCACATCTTAGTGTTTCTACCTCCAAACAATTAACAGTGAGTAAAATAAGTGAATAAAAAAATGCATACATAGCTATGTAAACAAACATTCAAGAATACCTTATATAAGTTTAGGATCAGGTACTTATTTTCAACTGTTTTAACCTCACATACATACAGGCAGCAAAACTCTCTCCAAAGCCTTTAAGCTCATCCTGCTTTCCATTGGGCTTAGTGTAGTTCTTCCGCGTCTTCTAAAAAAAAGAAAGATGCCACAGACTGCCTTTACAAATCAGTTTTCTCTGGAAGCCCTTGTTAAAATCAGCTCTTCTTCTGGAAGCATGCAATAAAACAAAGCTAACAAGAAAAGAAAGTGCAGAAAAACGCTGACAGTCATACTTAAAACATCCAGCACAGAAGACTGGCTGCTGTCATCTGGGGTAAGGCAGCAAAGAGTCTTTCATTACCAGGTCACTGGTTCAAATCCAGTCCTGCCTGACAGTAATCACCCGATGGCAGGCAGAGGAAGCAACATAACTTTAAAAGTAACTCTGCAAAAGTATCTTTTATTGAATGTGCAAATACTTCAGAGGATGTCTGCAGGCATTCGGATGAGAGTATTACCCTGCAAAACTGAATTAGCAGATAGTAACTAAGAAAACAAAAAAGAACTAAGTTGCAGCAAAGACTGTAACCACTTCCATCCATTCTAACAGTCACTGTTTATCTTTGCTTTTGAATAGACTACTTGGTAGTATTCTCCTAAGTGAACTGTAGCACACTGTGAAAAAATAACATTTTAGCAATACAAGCCCTGACTGTAGCATCTGTTACTAAATCTTTGCAGAGAGGCAAGGAGAGACCACTAGCCATAAATGTGGATTAGCAAGGTTCTACTTATATTCTTTTTAGAGTGCAGAGTGCTTTGCATGAAAGCTGTTGCTTGCCTTTTATGTTAAAAAATGAACTTATGCCAACTTTTAATACTGAACTCTTGAAGGAAGTTGTCCTAACAGTCTGCAAGCACTGTCCACAAAACCCAGCAGCATTCTAACAGCAGAGAAATGGAGGAAGGACAAAAGCAGAATAGCTGATGCTGCTGGTCTGCAACATTTTCTTTCCATTGAAAATGGCCATCATCTTGCACTTCCTCCTTGAGCGAATCAAGAATTGCCTTTGAAAGTGTCAAACGTTATGATGCTGACTCCAACTCTGACACCTGATTATACATGAGCACTAACGCAAGCACTCAGCGTGATCAAGGGAATCCCTGCACTCTCACCCCCGGAGCCTCAGAGGCTCCATGTCTGGGTAGACTCTGAACCAAACAGGCAGAAACCAGGACTGGAGATCCTAGAGAAAGGGTGATCATTCACATACATATGAGAAGTGCAACACAAGCTCCCTGTACTGAGCCAAGTTTAAGTAAACTTTATGCTAAATTCACAAAGTTCAAGCAGAGTCGGAGCTTAGCTGAACTGCAGTAAAAACACTCGGGAGCGTTCCAGAAACACTAAAATCCTCCTGGAGAAAGTTGATCTTGAGCCTGCATAATGATATTTCTTGCCTGTGAAGTTACACAGAACGTGCAAGGTGCCATGTAAGATTTACCTATGACACCCACGGTTATGATATAATGTTTCAGTGAAGGCTAAATTAGAAGCAGCAAATCCCTGAAACTGCCTGCATAAATACACAACCCATAATGGGTTATATGGTATACGAAGAAATGAAGACTAGCTGATATCGAAAGGGAGTTATACACAGATTACAGGTGCTCACCATCAGAGCTGCTAAAATGTATAATCAAGTAATAAAGGCACGCTGCTTCAACTGCGAGAAGTTGTGACCACGGATGCTCTAACGCAGTAACACTGGTCCCAGCCGCGATTCCCATCCTTCGGAGAGGCTGTAACACGCCTCGGAGCGCTGCTGCTGCTCCGGACCCCGTGGGACCCAGCTGACTGGCCCAGCCCCACCGCGCGCTGTCAGCGCCGTGCGGAAGCTCCGCGGGCCGCGCTACTGGCCAGCTCCTGCCGCTCACCTCCACCTCAAGCCTGGGGCTCTGCTTTATTTGATTCAGAGGTCGGTTTGGGGTTTTCTCCCCCCCGGCCCCTTGCGGAGCGGAGCGCAGAGCGGGTGAGATGACATGGGGCTGAGCGGATCGAGGTGAATCGATTAAACCTCGACAGCTCAACCTGGGACTTCACGTGGGGCTGGAGGAGCTGATCTCCGCGCCGCAGCTCGCCCCTCTCCTCTCTGCACAGCCCCAGGGCACGCACGGACACCGCCTCGCCGCGCCGGGGCCAAGCCTTCCTCCTCGCCCCCCTCGTCCTCCCCTGGCAGCGCGGCGCGCACGGCGCACCCAACCCCTCCGCAAGATGCGCGCCCGCAAACTTTCCAAACTTTCCAAAGGGAGGGTGAGCGACGCCGGCCCCACGCCGGCGGCTCTTCGCCTCCCGCCGGCACCTAACCGGGCGCTGCTCGCCCCGAGCGAGGCCAGCGGGGACCCCCTCACCCCGGGCCGGGAGGCGGGAGCAGCGCGCTCGGAGCGCGGCGGAGCGCAGGCGGCAGCGGCAGGGTGCGCCCCGCGAGTTAGGGGAGCAAAGCAATAGTAAGGGCAGGGCAGGGACAGGGGTACAGGCAGGGGTACAGCAGGGACCCCCCCAACCCGCCCGCACCTCCCCTTGCACTCACGCTGCTGTTCTCTCCCGTCCAGTGCACCATCGCCTGGTTGTGAGACGCGTCCCCTTTCAGCACGAAGGAGGTGCTGATGAGGGAGACCTGCTCCCGGCCCGCCGCCGAGGATGCTCTCTTGGAGCGGCTGTCCCCCGCCGCCGCCCCACCGCCCAGGCTTGGCTCTGGCAGGCTGCGCGCCCCGCGGGTC
>JAOEHY010029254.1:0-16253 GCA_025447955.1 Psilopsiagon aurifrons | reverse complement strand
CAGAGACACCTCCCGCACCGCCTCGCTCCTCCGGGCCCCCCTGCGGTCCCACTCGGGGGCCCAACCCCTTCCCCCCTCCTCCCAGTGTAACTATTGGGGTGCGGCGGTGACACGGCGCCAGCAGTGGGGGGCAAAGCCGTGGGGTGCGGGGCGCAGTGCTGACAGAGTGCCCCAGCGCAGGGGCAGCACCCCCGGGGTGAGGCGGCGGCGGGGCCGGGCCGGCACGGAGGGAGGCGCGATCCGTCGGTGTGGTGACGCGGGCAGCATCATGTGAGCGGGGCCGGGCCGGGGCGGGCAGAGGCGCTCGGTGTCCCGGCGGCAGCCATGGGGCCGGCGGTGCGGAGCGGGCTGCCCTTGGCCCTGGCCTTGGCCCTGGCGCTGCCCTCCGCGGCCCTGGAGAACGGTCTGGCGCTCACCCCCCCCATGGGCTGGCTGGCCTGGGAGAGGTTCCGCTGCAACGTGGACTGCCGGGCGGACCCTCGCAACTGCATCAGGTCAGCGCGGCCGCGGCGGAGCCCGGAGCTCGGCCACCGCTCCCGGCACGGAGCGCCTGTGCTCTGTGTGCCCTGCCCCAGGGAGCCCGCTCGCGTCTGCCCCGGGTCTGCCCCGCGGGGGTGCACGGGGTGGTGCCGGGGAAGGAGAGAAGAGGGTGTTCGGGTCGGCTGTCCGGCCCGGGACGGCTCTGCCATCGAGGGGAGCACGATGTGCGGGAGGTGCCGGGGGTGGCCGGTGCGCAGGGACGTGGCTGGTCTTTGCGGGTGTTGGGGAAGTGCTTCCCCTCTGTGAGATCAGCGAACGGACCATGGATGACGTTTAGAAGGGCGACCTGGAGACCCTATCGTATGACACAGGCCAGTCCTGCAGCTACCGACCCTCCAGAGCTCCCCAATAGACCTGAAGTCCTGCTGTCTGCCTCAAGTGGTGGGGCACGAGGTTGTGGGTTGTGGGGTCTCAGCCTGACGTGTCCCCATCCCCTCGACCTGCAGTGAGACGCTGTTCTTCGAGATGGCAGACCGCCTGGCCGAGGATGGTTGGAGGGAGCTGGGCTACAAGTACATCAACATTGACGACTGCTGGTCTGCCAAGAAGCGGGATGCGGCAGGACGGCTGGTGCCCGACCCCGACAGGTTTCCCAGGGGGATTAAAGCTCTGGCTGATTATGTGAGTGTGTGCTGGGGGTGATGGGCATCCCTGCATCCCCATGCTGCCGTGCCAGGAGCTGGGAGTGGACAAAAGACTCTGGGAGGCACATGGGATCCCCCTCGTGCCCTCCTTGCAGCTCTCCTCTCCCCACAGGTCCATGCCCGGGGCCTAAAGCTGGGCATTTACGGTGACCTGGGCACACTCACCTGCGGGGGCTACCCGGGCACCACACTGGACCGCGTGAAGCAGGACGCCCAGACCTTTGCAGAGTGGGGAGTGGACATGCTGAAGCTGGACGGGTGCTACTCTTCAGGAGAGGAGCAGGCAGAGGGTAACAGCTCCCCGGTCAGCTGGCCCTCCCCTTGCTGCTCTGGTCAGGGCAGCTGGCTGGCCGCAGCAACACTGGAAGAGACGGTTCTTCCCTCACGTCTCCTGTTGCAGCTCGTGAGCAAAGAGGAGGGAGTTGGGATGCGCTGGAGCTGGTGTGAAGCAGGAGGCCAGGCTGGCCAGGTGGGCTGGGACACACGCTGCTGCCAGCTCCCTCCTTCACCGGTTGTCATCTTCTCTCCTTAAGGCTACCCAGAAATGGCAAGGGCCTTGAATGCCACAGGCCACCCCATTGTCTACTCCTGCAGCTGGCCAGCGTATCAGGGGGGGCTCCCCCCCAAGGTGAGGGTTGTCCCATCCAGTGGCTGTTTCCATTTTCCCTTGTGCCCTCCGGGAAGCTTTTGTTGGAGCTGCAGGAGCCAGGTCCTAAACCCTGCGTATCGCTGTCACTGGTAGGATTGCAGCAGGTCCCTGGAGAGGACATGGCCTCCCTGCCAGGCATGCGGGACATGTGGGGTTCCCTGCATGCTGAGTGATGGGAGTCTGGGGAAAGAAGGCCCTGGGGCATGCCCTCTCCACCCCACTCGGCTGGTTGATCTTGACAGTCTTCTGATATGGGTCCTGTCCTCTTTAAATGCATGAAAGAGGATGTTCTTCCTAGAGATGTTTCTTGAGAATTGAGTGTGTGTGTTTATTTCCTTTTCCATCTTCTGAGTGAATCCTGAGCTGTCCTTGTTCTTGCAGCTGGTCATATTTCCATATGGCCTTTGTGGTTATCTTGCCAGACATCTTATTGTAGCGGGCTGTGCCCAGTCATATTGGGGTATGACTCTGTCCTCCTTCACTACGTGATGTTGCCTTTCTCCAGGTCCCTCTGCCTTTCACACCCTTCCGGGACGCTGCAGCTCTCAACAAGTGTGGCTGCCCTTTTTCCCCCACCTTTCAGACTGGGTTCTTTCTCCCTCCTGCCTGACCCTGTGCTCCTCTCCAGGTGAACTACACCATCCTGGCAGAGGTCTGCAACCTGTGGCGTAACTACGATGACATCCAGGACTCCTGGGACAGTGTAATTTCCATCCTGGACTGGTTCTTCGCAAATCAGGACGTGCTGCAGCCAGCAGCTGGCCCTGGCCACTGGAATGACCCAGACATGGTGCGTCTGGGAGATGGGTGCTGTGGACAGGGGACCTCCAGTGATCCCCTTCTAGGGGCAGGGCAAAAGAGGAGTGCCAGGGGCAGGAGCCCTATTGCTGCAGAGAGGGGTAATGGTGAAGGGAATGCTATTAGTGGGTGCATTTGAATGTGTGCTGAAGGCTCAGCACGTAGCAGGGGTGAGCTCTCCCAGCAGGGGTAGGCTTCTGGAGGGCAAACGAGTGTGTGAGAGGTTTCTGATGCGTGCTCACTCCCAGCAGGCTGCAGCATCACTGAGGGTGACAAACAGACAAGTTTCTAACCCTTTTCTGCCTCTCCAGCTCGTCATTGGAAACTTTGGCCTTAGCTACGAGCAGTCACGCTCCCAAATGGCCTTGTGGACAGTGATGGCGGCTCCGCTCCTCATGTCCACGGATCTCCGCACCATCTCCCCGAGCGCCAAGGAGATCCTGCAGAACCGCCTGATGATCCAGATCAACCAGGACCCCCTGGGAATCCAAGGGCGCAGGATTGTCAAGGTTAGGAGGACGGCGGATGTGTTTGGGAGAGCTGACAGGAGCAGCACAAGGTGTCACAAGAAGGAGGGAGAGGGAAGTGATGCCAAGAAACATGAGCAGGAGAGCTGTGGGAGCTGGGGATCTGCTGGTGTAGCAACGCTGCAGGACAAGGTCTGTGGGCCAGTGCTGATCCCAGGAGCTCTGCCTCACCCGCTCCTCTCCACCCTCAGGAGAAGTCCCTCATTGAGGTGTTCCTGCGCCCACTGTCCCAGGGTGCCAGTGCCCTTGTCTTCTTCAGCCGGAGGGCAGACATACCCTACATCTACACCACCAGCCTCGCCAAGCTCCACTTCCCTGAGGATGCTGTGTATGAGGTGAGCCCCATACCCCACAGCACCTGGATCCTCCTCGTGCCAGCTCCCTCCTTTGCCACCCTGTGTGTTTTTTGGGAGGGAAGGGCTCCCACTCCCTGCCTTCAGCATGAAGGGGCAGCCACGCATTGGGTCGCCCTCCTGTAGCCCACTGCTGTGCCCTGTCCTGCCATGCCATGTCAGTGCCCACGGCTGGACCTCAAGATGAAAGGTGTGTGGAAAGCCTGGTAGCCACCATCTCTCTCTTCCAGGTACAAGATGTGTACAGCGGGGAGATCACCAGAGGCTTGAAGACGGGGGACAACTTCTCTGTCACTGTTAACCCCTCAGGGGTGGTGATGTGGTACCTGTACCCCGTGGCACAGCCCTGGCGCATTGTCAGAAAGGAAGCCCCCCGCGAGGGTTTCCGCCCGGTCCTCCTGTGACGAGGCTCAGCGGATGGGGGTGTGGGTACGTGCCACGGTGGGCTGAGACCGTGCCTGGGGCATGTGGCTCTTCCCTGCACAAGTGCCTTTCGGCGGCGTGCCCAGCAGTGCTGGGGGTGACCGTTCCTCTGGTACGAGCTTGATGATGTCTGCTCAGTCTGCGCGAAGCAGGAATTCTTGTTGCCACCTCCTAAGGGTGTGCAGAGCATAGTTCCTCAGTGATGGCAAAGCCTGCTAAGGTCCTCCTCTGGAAGATTCCATACAAGCAGAGCCCAGCCACTGTTTTAGTTCATCAGCCCTGACACCTGGGCGTTTCTGTACTTCAGGCTGGGTACCACAGACTGTTGTGGGGCTGTTTGAACTAAACCTGTAGAAAGGCTTTGGATGCTTTTGTATCTTCTAGGATAGTGACTCCCCTCTCTCCATGTGTGATGGATGGCAATAGCTTCAAGGATCAGACCTGGTCACCTTCTTTTCTTTGCTATAATCAGCTTGTCTTAGAATAAGGGGCTGTCAATAGGGCTGCACCCTTCCTGTGTACCTGTCCCAGGACCAAGACCTCCTGGAGACATGATATCCTGTGCAGAGTCTTTGCAGGCCTGATCTGGCTCCAGCAGCCTGGAGGCCAGCACTACTACAGCCTAGCATGCATGCTAGCATTGTATTAAAGCTCTTCTGGAATCAGTGTACAGCAGAGCAATAACCTCTACTGACTATGCACAACCCCAACAGCCTTGCTGTGGTACAGCCCCAGGAGCTGCAGGGTGTTGTGCACAAGCAGTGTAGGGAAGATGCTGATGCTCTGCTGAGGGTGTTTTTGGGGTTGGGAGATGGCCACATGTGTCTCCAAACTGAAGATGCATCCTGTTCTTGGTTTAGGAGGAAATTCCTGCTGAAAGGGGGCTCAGGGCCTCCTGCAGCAGGCTGAACACTCAGGGTTTCTCAGGGAAAGGCTCCTCCCAAGGGCAGCTACATCCACAGCTCCATTCTGAGAAGGAGCTTCCACTAATAAACTGCAAGTGAGCAGTGGGACAGACTCAAAAGTCCTCAACTGCTTCACCTTTGTGCAGTGCACATCCTATGGAGGAGTCTGAGGTGAGACATGGCCTACCCCAACTGCCTCAGACTTCATGACTGCAGCATTCATGAAGACTGCTGCTTAAGATTGCATCCCAGGGAGACATACACAAGATGAAGCCTCAGACTGGGGAAAGACCACATCTTAGATCAGCAAAACCAAGTTTCCCCTTTCTGTTCAGATGCTGGAGGGCTCCTGGGTCATCCCCCAGGTCTGGTTCCTGCAGGACCAAATGGCTGATTCTGGCCAATTCCAGAAGTGCTCTCTGAGTGCAGCGGCAAGACTCTGAACATAATGCTTGCAGTGCAGACAAGAAGGGATGAGCACACTTAATGTGTATGTACAGGAGTTGGCTTGGTTCTTGGGGAGTGATTGAGACAATTTAATTGAAATAAAGGGGAAGCGGGTCCCAGGCTCTCTCGTTTCATGTTTATGTTGTTAGCTATAGCTGCTTGGTTAATGGAGTGTCATTACCTCAAAAAAGGAACACCTACGCCACGAAACAGAACAGGCTTCCAGTCAGAGACTGGACAGATGCAGAGTAGGAAATGGTGTTCCAATAGTTACATCACGTTCAGCAGGGCAACAGCTTTCCTTGGTACAAAGGGAAACAGATTTCAGAGTCCACAGTTACATGCCATTTTCCTTTACCATGTATTTATTTTTGCCTCACTGGAAACTGGCTATTGAGGCGCTCCTGTCAAAAGAGAGACCTTCCCTCTGGCACTGAATGCACGCAGGAGATGCGCTACGAGTACAGCTGTAGCGAGCAGCAGGGTGGTGGCCCAGCCCTTGCTAAGTGCAGTGTTGTCCCTGCCCCCAGGACATGAACACATGCCAGTTCTGGTGATCTGGGCAAGAGCAAAGGCACGAACCAGCTTTCCACCCTCCCCAGGCAGTGACAGGATGAGCCACACCTTTTTCTCCCCCAGTTAACTGGTTCCAGATCCAGCTTAGCCACACACCAGGGAGACAGAAGGCAAGAATGAAGATCAACACAACACACACAACGGTGGGTGACCCTGCCATTAAAGGTATCAATACTCCTGTATTAAAGTGCAGTTCAAAAAAAGTTACAAACATTAAGATTGATTTTTTCTTCTTTTTAAATACAGTTATTAGAATATCTCTAACTCAGACCTAAAAGGTATTTATAGATAAGGAAATTTCCTTCCTCCTATGCAGGGCTGCCTTAGGAATTGCCACTTGTAAGTCATACAAGCCTGATTTACAAGACAGCCCAGGGAAGTAAGAAGGAAAACACTCCTTTTCCTTCACTGTGAAGGTAGGAAGGCTGTAGGAAGAAGCATGGTCACTCCCTATGTACAGGATCACAAGCGTCTCCACCAGACTAGGGGGACTCTCTTCAGAGCATATTTAATAGCACTATGTCCTAAGGAAGAAGGAAAGGTTGTGGTTGAGCAGCCAGTCCCTGCAAGAGAGCTGAGCATCGGTAATACCCACACCAGGCAGCAGTTCCCACCCGAGGGCACTGCACCCCCCAAGCACCCCAACTCCAGTACTGCAGCGCAGAGATGTGGTGGCTGAAGGAGAAGACAAGGCCCACCTTCCCCTGTGGAGCCAGCAGACACCCCAAGCTTGCTCAGCACAGGGAGCTGTGGGACCCGTCTCCTGACAAGGGCAGTCCCAGGTCATCTTCCTAATGTAACAGATTTTGCTCCAAGGTAAGCAGCCTCCTGTGCACCACTTGTCTCCTCTATTAGCGGCACAAAATCACTGCACAGACACGGGACCTGCTTCTAGGAGAGGGGAAAGAAGACTGATTCATACCTCCAGCCTGTCAGCTCGCTGCCCTGCAGCACGCCTTTGTTTGCTTTTCTGTTCAGTGTCCACAAGGACAGGCTGAGAGGGGCCCACCCCCTTCCCTCTTGCATAGCCAAATGCTTCAGTGTCTCTCTGGATGCACTTCCCAAGTTTGTCACCCCATGTCTGTTAGTCCAGGACATGAAACACGCTTCCAGCACAATATGGAATGTCCAGAGT
The DNA here is from genome assembly GCA_025447955.1 of Psilopsiagon aurifrons. Lineage (NCBI taxonomy): Eukaryota > Metazoa > Chordata > Aves > Psittaciformes > Psittacidae > Psilopsiagon > Psilopsiagon aurifrons. The sequence continues at coordinate 9,256 of JAOEHY010029254.1, read as the reverse complement.
CCCATCTCACGCTGAACTGTGCCAGAATTTCAGGAAACCTAACACCTTTCTGGGGCACCCAAAGATCTATGCAAGGAACCTCATGGCTCTCTGTACTTTTCCTTTTGGATGGTGCTTCAGAAGAAGTAAAAAGTTTGGCATTCTGAGCAGGTTTACTCCAAGATCCCAGAACCTTCATGTTTTAGTCCTACATTAGTGGTGTGGTATAGTGGTGGTTTAATATGAAGTTCATCTCTCTCCTCAAGCCAATGGCAGAGCAAAAGGTTAGTGAGATAAAGCAAGTAAGAAGGAAAGTGCTGTTGCTCCACCTTGTATTGCCACTGACTGTGTTTAAGGGCAACACAAGGGCTGCCCATCACAACTTATACTGTATATACACAAAGAGACCTAGAGATACGCTAACCCAGGGGCTAGGGACAGCCAAGTTGTCTTTGCAGACAGAGTGTGGGAGGCTGGTTGCAACTTCCTTCTGCTAGTTGTTCTTCTTGTCCTCAGGAGGTGTATAAGGAGGTGGCTGTTCCTGGAAGGAGATACAATGGAGTCAGCAACCCTGCTTGTTTCATGACAAGCTCTTCCCAGGCATTCTCATGCTTGGCTTACAAGAAATGACTGCTCTTCAGTGAGCTTCAGAGCAAGCCAGGAGCTGTGTTTTAAGCTGTCATTTCATCACACCATTCCTCTCTAGTGTCAGTACACCAGGATACGTGCTGCCTCCCACAATGTTTCTAGTGAAGGTCCCCTCAAACCCAGGCAACAAATGGCCTATTGCAAATAGACCACGTTTAAAATTGCATTTAATTTGTTTTAATCACCATGCTCCCAGGGCTTTGTCGATGTTCATAGCTCTGACCCAGCAGAGAGCAAACCCCTGGGCTGAGGGCCAGCTTTGCTGCTCCATTGGTCTCCAGCCCGCCACAAAGCCACGCTGGGCAGTGAAGGGCACAAGCATATCAGTTGTCACATACAACTGTGTAAGCTACAGCCTACCTGCCACTGACTGAACAGTGAGAGACATCCCTGCCTCCATACAGCCCAGAAGAAAACGAGAGAAACCCACATGTTCTCCCCTCCTTAAGTGACTTGCTGCTTTTTAACTCTTCCAACTTTCAGGCCCATCAGAAGCAGAGTACTCTGTGTGTTCTGTGCCCATGCAAATCTGTTATGCCTTTAAGAGCAACACAAATACCAAATGGCTATTACCAGGCAAGTCTTAAGGTGCTTTTCCTTTCCTGATTGAGGATTTAACATGGGACAAACAGCCACACCTTCCTCCCAGGAAAACGCATACTTTCTGTGCATTCAGTATGAAGGCACAGTGGACTCTGCTAGGAAAATAAACCACTGTCTCTGCTAGCAAAGAAGGGAAAGGAGGCATAGGCAGACCACAGGCATGGTACTTACCACAGGCATGTGTACGTTGTGTGGGTTGGCAGAGCTGTAATACGCGCTGGAAGTGGCTTCCATGGCCCTACTGTCCCCTAGAAAGAAAAGAAAAAGCCATCTTACATGCCTTAGGCAGCGGCCCAAGTCCCAGAGCCTTCTCCCACAGCCACAGCTCTTTCAAGGAGGCAACAAAGGTCCAAAGAGGCAACAGCAACTGCAGCAAGCTGGGTTAGAATTCAGAGCTTTGGGAAAGCTGTAAGCTGGCGAGAGCTGACCACAAGCAGTGCACAGCTTGGTTCAACCGTTCACAATGGTTCCTCCCTGCTACCTCAAATAATTGATCAAGACAACTCTGAGCCCCTAAAACAACAGCTTCTGCACCCCACGCTGTGCCCATAACACCACCCACAACTGGATCCCCAAGCACCCTTCTGCACCCAGACCCTGGCAGCCCCCAAGTCTCACTTACCTGGCATCCACGGGCCCAGCGAGGCTGTGGGAGCTGAGGGTCCTGCAGGAGATGGCCCAGAGTAGGGGGGGAGAGGAGGTGGCACAAACATGGGGCTCATGTTGGGAAGTGGTGGGTAAATACCTGAAAAAGATGGAACAGGATTGATGCTTTGAAGCGTGGCAATGGGACAGGGTGGTTCTGGACAAGAGCAGTGGTGAGGAAAGCTCTGGGGGTTTGGCAGGGGTGCAGACAGCAGGGATTTGATGCACCAGCAGGCAACAATTCTCTGCCAAGCAGCAGCACCATTTACAAACAACATTTTCACTTCCCATCCAGCTGCAAATACAGAAACAGTAACCCCCACCATACCACTGTGATTTCTTTACTGCTAACACTAATCACACCCTGCCAGTCATCACCACAACTTCCAAACCTGGAGTCTGGGCATATGGATATCCCATGGGCTGTGGAGCTGGTCCATAGGCATTCATCGGAGGTGGTGCATAAGGATATGGTCTGTTTGGTGGTGGAGCTGCATAGCCCCCAGGAGCAGGCGGGGTGGGTGCATATCCTCCAGGAAAAAGTGTATAGCCATAGCCGGGGTTCTGGAGAGGAGCGCCACTGGAAGCTAAGGAGCACGTGTTTAGTAAGACAGGCATCCTTTTGTTACAACTACGCATATAGCATAAAAGGAAAACAGTCCTCTTCAGGCAGCATTGCTTCCCTTCATCTAAATTCACTACACAGTCCTGGTTTGGTGCTGTGCTTGAAAAAGCATCAGTCTCCTTGCTGCAAGTTCACAGGGTGCTAAAGGAAACCCACAGCAAAAATACTAGCTATCAGGTACTAGTCCCATCACAGAGCTCCCACTGCTGGAGGAAAGACCACCCTAAAGCAAGTAGGGTGCTTTCTGCTTCTTTTTCAAACTTTCTTACCAGGGAAAAAGAAAAAGAAGAAAAGTACATCTTTAAATGCACATTTCTTTAAAAAGAAACCTTTCTTATCAGAAATAAAGTACATTCTTCCCCCATTCAGAAGTTCTAAGTACAATTTATTTTTTAAGATGTATTTTTCCCTTCTCCATCTTACTCCAATATTACAGAACTGAGATGAATGAATCAATTTCTCACCATCACATATTTCAGTTTTATTGCAAGAGGAATAAGGTTCTGTAGAAAAAGGCCATCTGCCTCAGGAGCACAAACACAAGAATATTCTGACTGCAAAAGGCACCAAGATGAAATAAAGAAAAAGGACTGGAAGTTGTGGCTGCCCAATCCCTGGAAGTATGGGACCGGATGGGGCTTTGAGAAACCTGGTCTAGTGGAAGGTATCCCTGCCCATGGCAAGGGGGCTGGAACTACATGATCTTTAAGGTCCCTTCCAACCCAAACCATTCTATGATATGAGTCTACAAAGAGAAAACAAAAAATCCCCTGGAAAGATTAAAAAAAATACACTAAAAAAAAAAAAGTGGAAGTGTACACATGGCACCCTTCTTCCCATGAAGCTCATAAGGAGCACTACTCTGTAACCAGCTCAGCCATGGGGGAACTGCAAGTCTGAAGATCCCTTACCACTAGAAGCAGCTTTGAGCATTAGCTGTCCAAACTCAATGGCTCCTCCGCTGTTGAAAGTAAGTTTAAAGGTCCCTTGCCCTTCCCAGCCACCTAGGGGAGAGAGAATTAGAAAATTAGAATAGAAACAATCTCCTCAGTAGCAGTCAAGACAGCAAACCAGCTAAAACTCCAATTACTTTGGAAAGAGACACGGCACTGTGAGGAGATGACCCCAAAATAGAATCTCAAGAAGATCAGGAATTTATTTCTTTACCCTTTAGAATTCAACCCCCACTGCAGTTACGCAGAAGCAGCCTACTGCAGATACTCGTCTGCCCTGTTCCTTCCTGAAAGATTTAACAGAACCTAATAATGAACACAGCATAAAGAAAAAACAATTCACTGAGGATTTTAATCGAAAGCCCCCAGGTGAAGTTTCACTGCTGACCTCAGTGGACTACAGATCAGGATCAGCAACTCAAGCTAGCATTTAAAACAAATGCAATACTTCAAATCTATTTGACACGTGGAAGCTCAGACAGATTATAAATGCTTCAGTAAAATGGAAATCTTTTGGAAAAAATACCAAGTAGGAGATGAAATTGCAAGATAATTGAGTGCTTTGTCTTGCAGGGGCTTTTTTGGTGTTTCTTTTGAGGGGCGCTCTGGGTTTCGGTGGTTTTAAGAAAAAAGATTTCATTTAAACAAAACATTTCATAGAATAAGATTTATCTTCTTTGCCTAACAATGAAGGTAATAATGAAGTCTAGAAATGCAACAAAACAATCCACCACGGATAAAGTCAGCCCCTTAGTCACCTCTTTAAAACCTCAGTAGGATTTCAGCCCGAGAAAGCAGGCTGATCCACAATCCAGAGGACCCAGTCACTTTAAAACACTGTTACAGACAGAAAGCAAAAGTATAAGCTCTCCAGATGCCATCAAAATGCACATAAACTAATTCCAAGGGTGAAGAGTGAAGAAATTTGAACCAGAATCCTTGTTTTCAGTCCCTGATTATCTTCTGCAGTTCCCCATGTTTGGTCATGACCAAACCACAGTTTCGTCATCAAATTGAGAACAAAGCTAAGTCACTGATATACAGCAGCATCCTAGCTGCAGCAAACATCCCCAAGTTGGTAAGTGGCTACTGACCAGAAAACAAAAGTGTTGCTAATCCTGTCTATCAACACCAATGGCTGCTGACTCGGTCACTTACCTATCCCTTCTAGGTCAAAGACAAGAGAAAACAAGCACATGTGGAAACTGAGTAAACATGACATATGCAGCAGGACACAAGTTACATGATTAAACAAGAGTCATCCTGTGAAAGCCAGTTACCAGTTTGGGGGGCAGGAAGTAACACAGAAGCAGCGCCTTAAAGGTCAGAAGACACAAGTTACCTCAGTGAGGACATCTCAGCTGCGCTGCCACAGCTACTCTGTCCATCTTTCCTGTGCACATAAGCTGGGTATGTGATGCTCAACAGAAAAGGACTCAGGAAGAGTTCAGTCTACAGAACCCAAGCACGTACCTCCAGCCTCGGCCTGGATCTGTCCTTTGATGTAATTGGCAGAGAAAACAGGCTGCTCAATTGAGCATCCTTTCATCAAATAAAATGGCATCATGAAAGACAGCATAGGATCCTTCCCCTTCGACACAAAGATCATCTGCAAGACAGGAGGGAACACCTCTAAATTATATGAATTAGGTATAAAGGGTGGTCATGGAGTTCAAGTTGTAGCAGCACCCAAAAAGAGGATAATTGAAACCCTGCTATCAGTATGCATTTTTATTTCACAGCTTTAATACTGCAGGATCCCAAACAGATCTGATGGCACATGGCTCACTCACCTGAGGTGTGTTATGTTGCAAAATCATAAACCACTTAAAACACATGTGCACATTTAGAGAATTTTATTGCTCTGCTGTCCAAGTCTCAGCTTCAACAGTTAATTTTTTTCCTAGTAGCTGCTGCAGTGCTGTGTTTTGGCTTTAGTCTGCGAACAACGCTGATAACACACTGATGTTTTAGTTGTTGCTCAGTAATGCTTACTCCAACCAAGGACTTTTCAATCTCATGCTTTGCCAGTGAGGAGAGACACAAGAAGCCAGGAGGAAGCAGAGACAGGACACCTGACCCAAACTAGCCAAAGGATATTCCATACCACAGCACATCATGCCCAGTATATAAACTGGTGGGAGTCACCTAGAAGGGAAGATTGCTCCTCAGGCCAGGCTGGGTATTGGTCAGCAGGTGGTGAGCAACTGTACTGTGCAGCACTTGTGCTTTCTGAGCTTTCATTTCTTCTCTTGTTGTTTCCTATTGTTATTGTTGGTATTTTTTTCTATTATCACTATACCTTACTCTATTTTAGTTATTGGACTGTTCTCATCTCAACCCGTGGGGTTCACATTCATTCAGTTCTCCTCCCCATCCTGCCCTGGGGACAGGGGGAAGGAGGGGATGAACAAACTGCTGTGTGGTGCTGGGTTACTGCCTGGGTCTAAATCACAACAGCTGCTTTTTAAGGATAAGCTATGATAGTTTTCAAAGAAAGTAATATTGACTGACACATTAGATGAAACACATTATCTAGACAACGATATCCAGACTGCACATGCCTCTGAAGGGAATTGGGATTGTGACACAAGAATAAAATATTCCATTTCCACCTTCCCTTCTTCTACCTAGTGCTCTCAGTGGTTCCTCCCATAGCAAAAGTCACTTCTTCTATCACAGGCTAGGCTTCTGGTCTAAAGTCTACAAGATCCTTTGAGAAAGAAGAAGCCCTGCTAGCATCACTTACCCTGTAAGGGGTGAGATAAAGCATCCCCTTCTTGGTGCCTCTGAAGGCCTCAGGCTTACCCGTCACGTCACTGAAGGAGAGCTCCACATCTTTACAATGTTTGAGAACACTAGAGGAGGAAATCAAACAAATCGGAGAGACAAACTCAGCAACAGCTCTGACCCACACACCCATCATGAAGAGAGGGGGACAGCACACCAGAAACAGTGAGTATTATCCCAAGAGTCAGTTCTGATGTGGGCCCTGACACTCCTCCTTTGAACACAGATAGGTAATTTATGCAGAAGGGAAGAATTCATCTCACCTGTGACAACAATCCTCTCACTTCCTCCACAGAGGGAGGATTTAAATGACAGTTTCTCTTTCTGTCTTCCAAACCATAAGGCTGAGGAATTCTTCTCTTTGCATGAGAAGACCCTCAGCCCAAAGATCAGGGCACAGAAAGGGCAGAGGTGTCTGAAACCACCCCCTTGATGTCCAGATATTATCTCAGAGCAAGCCTCTCTCTCCAAGTCTATGCTCAAAGCCAGCACTGTCCATCACACAGGAAAACAGCAGTGCTGTAAGACTGCACCCACTGTGCAAACTGAGGAAGTTGCTTCAGTAATACCCTCACTGCTGACCCTGCTTCACATGACTTAAGTATTTGTAAGAAACAGCACCATGCTATGGAACAAAATGAGGAGCCAGCAATGTCAGCAACAAGTTTATTGTTGTTGGATATCTATGGGAACATGAGAGAAGTTTGCTTATGACACAAAGCCAGATGAGAACTGTGATCACCGCAGGGTCAAGGGGTATGGAGGTGCTTGGAAAGTTTTATCTATTTTCCGGAAAAATGAGTCTATCTGGGAGAACGTGTCCATGAACGCACAGGGCAGATCCTAAACATACCACCTAGTAAGAAAATTTGCAGAATAAACAAAATGGTCTTGGGGGTGACGAACCTACAGTGTTAACTGTGTGTTACAGTGACGGAAGGATCTGAGGTGTTTGATGGCTCAAGAGCTGGAAAAAGAAAACATAAGCCCCTAATCCAGCACAAGCCTGAAGAGGCTGAGTCTAAAGTAATCCTGATGTATCCCGATCAGCACACTGCAGAAGTCAGATCAAGTCAGGAAACCGCAAAATTACTGGGGGAAGAGAGGAGTCAGCTGGGCTAGCATATGAGAAAAGAACCCAAAGCCCTGCAGTTCGGGGTTGTGTGCTCTCTAGGGAAAAGCGTAACAGTATAGATACATCCAAAAAATGCAGGCAGCCATTAAAACCCTAGCTTTAATGAGAACAAAACCTAGCCTGACCAAGAAATTCTTCTGGGAAATTACTTCATAGTTGAGTAAGATGCAGCTTCCCAAACTGGCTGGGAGGGGCAGACTGAAGAGACTGCAGAGAGCTCTTTCCAAGATGCAAAGGGGAAACATTTCTTCTAAGCATCCTGGATTTTACCAGGACACTTCCTCAACCACATCCTGTAGCAGCATTTCACGTCAGTTTGCCTCATTGGTAAGAATTTCTGCATAGTCACTGTAACATTTACTCCTTCCCAGCTACTTACACACACAAATTACACACAGCAGCGAGCACCATTGGGCATAATGAGGCTGCTGAACTGGTTTGGATGGGCTGCCTGCATGCCCATCCAGGGCTGTCACAGGAGAGCTGCGCACTCCATGGAGCCACACTGCACCTAGCTGCGACTAAGCAGCACCTTGAAAAACAGCTTGAGGTCAAGGATAAAGAGATCTCCTTTAAGCCATCAAGAGCTCTGCGTGCCAGAGAAGTACTGACTGAAGTACTAGCAGTCAGTTGTGAGCTCAACATTATCTAAAGCATATTTTGGGGTCCTATTTTTTCCTATAGTTTACCATCCTTGGTAAACAACAGGAAATCCACTTAATGATCCTGTACTGGGCCGCTGGTTCTTCAGGTTTCTCTAGCCAACGCTAGGATCCCAGCAGCACCTGAACACAATCAAACCAAAGCCCGAACCCATCAAGCTGGTCTGTCAATCCCCACTCACGAGGAGGGGCAGGCATCGAGCAGCTGCCTGTGCTTTCATGAGGAGAGGACCTACTCTGCTCAGGTCTCAACTTGGACGACAAGTTCTCCTTACTTTGAGTTCATGTGATTCAGACTCCTATCTTCAGTGGCCTCTGCCTCTCCAACATCACCAGCTGGCTGCATGACATAAAACCCCCCAAACAATTCTTTGTGTTTTGCAAGTGATGGCAGCTCACTCTTCAACCTGCATGCTTGCTGGAGTGGCACTAAGGACCGATGATATCCAACAGTGAAGATGGAGCTGCTCTGATGACTCCAGCAGGCCTGCTCCCTGCCACCCACCCCAGCACATTCCCACTTTAAGCTCAACATGACCCAGCAGTGTGTACTTGCAGCCCAGAAAGCCAGCCATGTCCTGGGCTGCATCAAAAGCACTGTGGCCATCAGGTCCAGGAAGCGGATTCTGCCCCTCTACTCCACTCTAGCGAGATCTCACCTGGAGTTCTGCATCCAGCTCTGAGGCCCACAACACAAGAGGGGCATAGAGCTGCTGGACTGAGTCCAGAGGAGGGTGATGGATGCTCAGAGGTTTGGAACAGCTCTGCTATGAAGACAGGCTGAGAGAGCTGGGCTAGTTCAGCCTGAAGAAGAAAAGGCTCCTTAAGGGGAGACCTTAGAGCAGCTTCCAGTGCTTAAAGGAGCTACAAGAAACCTGGAGAGGGGCTTTTCACAAAGGTTTGTAGGGACAAGACAACAGGGAAATGGCTTTAAACTGAAAGAGGGGAGATTTAGATTAGATATCGGAAAGAAATTCTTCACTATGAGGGTGCTGAGGCGCTGGCACAGGTTGCTCAGAGAAGCTGTGGCTGCCCCATCCCCGGCAGTGTCCAAGGCCAGGTTGGACGGGGCATGGAGCAGTCTGCTCCAGTGGAAGGTGTCCCTGCCCGTGGCAGGAAGTTGGAGCTGGATGAACTTCGAGGTCCCTTCCAACCCAAACCACTGTCATTCTTTAGTAACCGACGACTCCCATCTCACCTGTCTGTCTTGTCTGTG
>JAOEHY010029253.1:0-12070 GCA_025447955.1 Psilopsiagon aurifrons | reverse complement strand
AAAGAAAAGAAAAGAAAAGAAAAGAAAAGAAAAGAAAAGAAAAGAAAAGAAAAGAAAAGAAAGAAAAGAAAAGAAAAAAGAAAAGAAAGAAAAGAAAAAAGAAAGCTTTGCAGGTAACTATAATGAATGTAATCTGTAAAAGAAATAAGTCAAATCCAAGTAGTTCATAATTTACTGCTATTCTAAAGCATTTTCTTATGCACCAGGCTTTAGAGACAGACTAGTGAAAAGAGAATACAGAAATTATGAGTTGAAAAGTAGCTTTAAAAAGCAGGTATTATACGGCTGTGCATTAAATGTGTTCAAATTTTTAATTCTATATTCCCTCAGGGGGAAAGAATTCCAAAGTCAGATAAGAAGTTTAAATTTGCATAGATACTACTGAATTTGATATGAGTGGAGATATGATGCATAAAGTTTTGAAAATACACCTGTTTAAATTAGTTATAGGTGATTCTATGATCTGCACTTTTGCTTATTTTAAGCTTTTCATCAGGGATCATGCTCATAAGCATTAGTTTTCCTTATTTTATACGATAGGTGGGGTGGGTTTTTTTTCAGTTTTCATAAGAATAAAGATTCTCCATAATTTTTATTTCATAATGTTCTTTCTTTCCTAGTTTTGGCATGACTATGTACACCATACTTTGTATTTCAAATAATTATAAAACCAAAAAGGGGCTTGTAAAGAAAGCAAAAAAAACCCTATTTTGTTTTCTGGTGTAAGCACAAACAAGCAGAATCCTTAAGTTTTGCACCTCTACTATCTCTATGTGCTGCACCAGACACACCAAAACTGAATAAAGGACCATATAGATCATAAAGATGACTGCTAACATAATAATTTTAGAAAGTCAGAGCATTAAATTTTAATTAACTTTTTGTTTTATGCATCTTTGTAACGAGATCCTACTTTTATTCACTACAAGGTACACATATCCCACATTATAAACATTGGAATTCATGTTAAACAAAATACAGCTGTTGTTACAACTATTTTGCTTCGACTTTTAGATAATGGAGGGAGTGGAGTGTATAAAACATGTCTGTTCATAAGCACCCACATTACTGACATTTAAAACTGGGTGAGACAAACTCCATTACTAGTGTTGTGGTTGGGGGTTCTCCTCACAACTTTATTTTCTTCTTGCTATCAAATAATGTAAACTACTCTTCAAACTCACAGCGTCTATTCCAACTTGCCTGAATGTCTGAACACATTGAAGATGCCAGGAGGGAAAGATGGAAATCATTTATATAATGACTGAGTGCATGAAGATTAGTACATGGAAAGTTTTGGGTTTCCCTCTTTCTCTGTGCACTGCAGAGAGTTCACACTTGGTATTTCATGGAAAGCAAGCAAAATATTGGCAATTTGCAATCTGATCAAACACGAGTAGCTATTTTTAACTACGTACTTATGATTCAAATTGTCCAATTATAAAGTTCAGCACAAGGCTATAATACATTATAGAAAGAAAGCCTATACCCTGAGTTGTTGAGGTGCAAAAACCTAATCTCTTGATGTTAGTAGCAGACTCCTAAAAACTATGTTTCTAATACTCCTGCTTAAAAGGATACTGCATGGACACTGATAAGCCTAGAAGGCAATTGTGGAGGTAAGAAAAAACATGTTATCTCTTTTTTCTACTTCCAGAAGTTACTTATTGTTTTATGGCATCAAGTCAGTATTGCAATGTAAAAATATTTGAATAATTAGTATTCAAAAGAACCATGACTTTTTTAAAAAAATCTAAATTATGCATCACATATTCTCATCTATATTATCAATGATACATAGTGCAATTTAAATTACTTATTTATAAGTCATATTCTTTTCCTCTTTCAAATTTCTTCTTAATGCAGTGTATTTTACTCAAGTTCTGTTATTGACACAGGAGTAGTATCTACAGCTGATAGAAGAATGACAATTTTAATGCAGAGTACGATTTAATGATCAGGCAGTATAGCTCCATTCTTGCAGTGGCGTAATACAACTGAGTTGTATAATGCAAAGCCTAATTTTTTGCCAACTGATTTTTATTGTATATACTTTTTATAATGCATATACTTTCATATACTTGAAAGGTGCAGTTGTAAGCCATATATTGAAACTGCACTTATAAAAAAGCCAGAAAATACATAAGATGAAGATAGGATGAGAAAGTTGGGGCTGTTCAGCCTGGAGAAGAGAAAGCTGCATCAAGATCTCATAGCAGCCTTCCAGTATCTGAAGGGGGCCTACAGGGATGCTGAGGAGGGACTCAGGGATGCTGCTTAGGGACTGTAGTGATAGGAGAAGGAGTAATGGGTTCAAACTTAAACAGGGGAATTTTAGATTGGATATGAGGAAGAAATTCTTTCCTGTAAGGGTGGTGAGTCATTGGAATGGATTGCCCAAAGAAGTTGTGAATGCTCCATCTCTGGAGGTGTTCAAGGCCAGGTTGGACAGAGCCTTGGGTGATATGGTTTAGTGTGAGGTGTCCCTGCCCACGGCAGGCAGGTTGGAACTAGGTGATCTTAAGGTCCTTTCCAACCCTAACTATTCTATGATTCTATGATTCTATGACTAAACCTGATGTGTAACTATGTGAAAATATGGGCAGATATATATATGACTTATTGTACAACCAACAGTATTTTCAGTAGGGAGATAATATGAATTCTTGTTTATTTCGTACTTGCGTATTTACTAAAGATTGCTATAAACCAAACAAAAAGATGGCTTTCACAGCACTATTGTTTTCTACTGTGTTTCTAAATAAAAACAAAGAAAGCGAGAAAACTGGTCTGTATGATTTCTTCTTAAATTTTAAAATTCACAATCAACAGTTTAAGACAAGTGGTCTGGAAAAGAGGTCAGTCTTCATGTCTGACATGCCCAGAGTAATTAGTTTCCAAATACTGTAAAATGTTCAACTCCAACAGAAGAATTTTAATTTTGTTTCAACCATTCTTTTTGAGGTTAACATGTCAAAGCTTAGCACTTTGCTCTGGTTTCAGTTCATTTGGCTCACATTCTCCTACAGTCCAACTTTCCAATCAGTTGTGATCTAATGCATGAGAATGAGTTCAAGATGAAATAAAATCTATATACCTACCACTGGTCAGAATTTTGATTTAATCAATATGCTGAAATACATTATTTACCCTGAGAAGAATGTGAGCACAAAATAGCCCAGTTTTCCTAGTTAATAAAATGCAAGATGGATTGTTTTAAACACTATTTATTCAACTACCCGATCAAATTGATTCATCCATCCTTGTACAAGAATTTTCTGCAAAACTAAACTCACAGTAATAATAAAATATAATAAAAAATAATCACTTCAGAGCAGAGTATTTTGTTATGCTTCATGACGTCTAAACATGTAAAGGTTTGGCTCACTAAAGTCACCTAGAAAAGTGACATAGTCCTAGACATGATCATATTTAAGAAAGTGCACTGTCGCAAGAGATTTTAGCTTTGTATTTGTGACTGAATTTTAGCTTAAGAAGTCAATATAACTTCTGAGGCAACACATCAGGTATCCCTGCCCATAGCAGGGCAGTTGGAACAAGATGATCTTTAACACTTCTTCCAACCCAAACTATTCCGTGAAGACGATGATGAGGATGATGATGATTTTTATTATAGATGTCAATGATTAAGCATATGAAAAGAATTCGTGGGCTTTCCACTTTGTGTGGAGAATCAGAATATAAAGAAATCTATGAAAACATAGGGTCAAGTTAATAGAACAGATAAAAGTTCATTTACAGATGACAATTGTATCAGTTCTCACTGGACATCAAAGAGCAAGTGCTTAATTTTCTTTCTCTAACATTGCCTTTTTCTAAAGAGGTGAAGTCAGTTTCTCCACAGACAGTTTGTAAAGAAAACCCAGTTTCTTGGAAATATTTAAATAACATGATAAGCGTTTATTCACAACACATTTCCTTTAAAAGTCTTATCTAGAAGAGAGGGGAAACAAGAAAGGAGAAAAATATAATCTCACTTTACCTACTTTATTTTTTCTACCATACTATTGATAATTTTTATCCTCAGGCTGTTCTCATGTAACTACTCTTACAATCAATGTTTAAGATAGAAATCAAAGTTGGTCTCCTTTACAGCCTTAGAGACTTCTCTTACCTGTAGGGCCAGTGTACAAAAAGGACTATATGAACAAGTATATCTCAAGTAAATTACCTTATCCTTTCTTTTCATTGTCAATTTTAATAGCAAAAATATGTCAGAACTAAATAGTCCACAGTCATGCCATGACACTTCAGACTTCGCTGGCACACCATCACCATATATGTGTTAAATACTTTGCTACTGTACACTTTGCTCAGTCCTTTGTTACAAATTCATCTGTAGTTTCCTAGAATGTAAGATTTTGTTTCTGGGCCAGCACAGCTACAGGACACCTGCTGCAATTAAATAGAGAAAAGATTTGTTTCAAGGTACCAAAAATGGATGTCCAAGCTCTTTGTCTAAACTTGGATTGAGACTTAAAAACATTTAGAAGTCTGAAGATTTTAACACATCTGCACAATTACTTGAAAGGTTGTCTGAAAGGATCTAAAACCTCTATTTATTTTAGGATTGTCTTTTAAAATACTGTTTCATCTAAAATATATAGCCAAAATTCTCTTTCAAAGGTAAATATTTTCCTAAAGTGGCATTGCATTAATTAATTCATTCTTAGGGTACTGGAAAATCTGTGTAAAAAATAGATATTAAGCTGATTAAATATATATATATTCCTCTTTTAATTTATTTATTTTGATAAGAAATTAAGTTTTAAAAAAACTCTATTATTTTTTCTAATGTGACAGTACTATACAAGTCCTTCTCCAGTCTCTCAACAATGGAATTGTGACATCTAATACAAAATTTTTACATACACTAGTAAATATAAAGCAGCCCACACTTCTCCAGTATTTTTCAGAATTTTCAGATGTGCCACACATACTGTTGGCATCCATATCAGCTCTACTGTTGAAGCATGATTTATCTAGCGTGAGAGATATATTCATCTGTCCAGAATTCACTGATCCCAGTTCTGTTGTTTCCATAATATTAGATGTGTAATTAGTGCCTTGCCATCATTGCACTTGAACAGGGAATGCCAGTAGAACCTGTCAACTTCACTGTCAAGCATGCCTTACAAACAACTTACCCCAGGAGTAAGAGACAGTAGGATTCTTTACCAGGAATTTTTAAGGAATGAGGTAATTCAGTTCAATTTCATTGTAGACATTAGTGTTCAGCATGGTAAAATAGCACTAGGGTTAATAGACTAAAAAGCTTTTTCTTTGCTGAAGAATTCTTCATTTATTCCTACTGATCTGGTAAAGTTATGCTGATCTGAACAATTTTACACACCGAGCTGCAGTACGTTCTACCACCTTCTTGTTCTCTAAACACTTGCAAAATCTGTCTGAGACAGAATTCTCTCATGCAATTTCAAGCTTAATTTAACTCATCTTACAAACAGACGTAATAGAAGAATACCATATCCCATAGCAAACAAAGCTGAGCACATGTTGTGTGATTGTGTTTATCTAAGTAAATTCACTCTGGTTCTGTGACCCCTACTTTAAATAGAAACTATTCTAGGCAGTTGTAATTAGGTCATGAATGATGAGCTGTATTTTAAATTTTTGTTTTCCTCCTTCTCGAGGCTGATAAGGCAACATCAGCACTAACAGTGGACCTTGCTTTTCTGAAGTGTAGTTAACTATCTTGTCTCAATATTTAATTCTTTTTGCTTCCTCAGCTCATCTGTCAGTATTCACCTATAGCCTTTCCCTGAAACGACATCTTTATTCATGTAAGAAACTTTCAGAGACCCTTAGGCTTTCAGGTAATAAATATTATGTAATTTTTAAGCATCCAAATCATCAATAGATTTCAGAAGCAAAGATTCAAAAACTGGTAGTACTATAGCAAAAAAAAAAAAAAAAAAAAGACGTTAAATTATATCCAAAGTAATAATTACAAGGACAGTGGCCTGCTTGCAATGTATATTGAGTATTGATGTGTTGCTGCAAGTCTCACTACCAGATTATAAAATTAGTTGTGTTGGTGAGTTGGTGATTATGTGATGAACCTAGGAAAAGTTCCCTGAAGTTGATATTATACTTGCTACTGTGTAAAATACATCTCAGATACCGTCTCATTGCTGCATTTTCTCCTGTCAGAAAGAGCCTAAGAACATTTCTGTGTTCAGATTTATATTAGAATCATAGAATCATAGAATACTTAGAGTTGAAAAGGACCTTAAGATCATCTAGTTCCAACCCCCATACCATGGGCAGGGACACCTCACACTAAACCAAGCCACCCAAGGCTCTGTTCAACCTGGCCTTGAACACTGCCAACAATGGAGCATTCCAATGTACAACTTCCTTGGGCAATCCATTCCAGTGCCTCACCACCCTCACAGTAAAGAACTTCCTCCTTATATCCATTATGAACTTCCTCTGTTTAAGCCTGAACCCATTGCCCCTTCTCCTCTCAGTACAGTCCCTAATGAAGAGTCCTTCCCCAACATCCTTATAGGCCCCCTTCAGCTACTGGAAGGCTGCTGAGACCTTCATGCAGCTTTCTCTTCTCCAGGCTGAACAGCCCCAACTTTCTTAGCCTGCCTTCATATGGGAGGTGCTCCAGTCCCCTGATCATCCTCATGGCCCTCCTTTGGACTTGTTCCAACAGCTGCATGTCCTTTTTATGTTGAGGACCTCCTACCTGTACACAATACTCCAAGTGAGGTCTCACGAGAGAAGAGTAGAGGGGTAAGATCACCTCCTTCTACCTGCTGGTCACTCTCCTTTTGATGCAGCCCAGAATACGGCTTTGTGGTCTACAAGCGCACACTGCTGGCTCATGTTCATTTTCTCATGGACCAACACCCCCAAGTCCTTCTCCACAGGGCTGTTCTGAATCTCTTCTTTGCCAAACCTGTAGCTGTGTCTGGGATTGCTCTGACCCAGGTGTAGAACTTGTACTTGTCATGGTATATTCTGTTCTTTGATTTGTACTTGATCACTGATTTTTTTTCTTTTTTTTCCAAACTACCAGAAGTTATGTGTCAGGAGGAAAAATATGAAAGAAGGCATCAGTGGCAATATGAAGCACCTGTGGAGCTGTAGATTAAAACTAGTTTCAAAAATAAAGTGTATTACAAAATTATTTCTGTTTAATTCACTGCAGAACTGGAAGTGCCAAGTTTTGTAATAGCCCTCCTATCAGCTCACTTTTCCTTTCTGAAATTAAATATTTATTTCAGAATATAGATAAATTCTGTGATAGAGCTCCACCCCTCACTTTGGAGCTTTCCAGAATCTCAATGCAATTAGTGCATAGATGTCCTCCTAACAGGAATTTTATTTATTTATTTATTGATATCTCAAACTCACCTTTCTAATGAAGGCTAAGGATATATACCATAAGGCTTGACTTTGCCAGGCACAAGTGAGAAATATTTCCCATATGTGCTCACAAGCTGAGAAATGGACATTGGAATGGGAAAGGCAGAGGATCCTGAAATTGAAAATGAAGATAATTGCTCATTAGGAGAAGTGAGGCAATGAGAGTATCGCCTACATAATTGAAAATGCTCAGCATGTTTTAATTTCATTGCAACTGGAGTATGAAAGACTTCCAGGCTCCATGGCATTTTCATATGAAAATTAAAACATTTCCAGCAAAAAATGGTAAATCTCTCAAGAAAACTGTTTTTCTCTGAAATACAGTCTTTTTATAGATTTTCAAGCCTGAAATATACCCCCAAACAATCTCCAAGCAATAATGGCAGATATGGACCCCACAAATGTGCAAAACTAAATTACAGGATGTATCTTTGAAAATTCTCTGTGATCTTGATAATTCTCTGAGTGTTATGTATTCTGTCACCTTAAGAAGATATTTTGTGATATTTTTTACCCTTTCCTAAGTTTTGTTATTTCAATTAAGAGGCTGTCCCATACTATATGCTTATACAATAGATTGTTACCCTTGACCTTCTCTTAAAGCTCAAACATTTTTTGTATGACCCAGCTGATGTCAAAACTGTTGTTTTGTTGGAAACAAACCAGACTGCTTAGGTTGATCCTTGCAAGACCATTGAGTTCAATGAATAATTCAAAATGTTAACATATTTTCTCAGTATGCGTCTGAAAAAAAAAAAAAATAATCTGCAACAGCTTGTGGGGCTCTTCTAATGTCAATAGCTCTCTACCACAAAAAATGATCTCTGAGAGAGAGGGAATGAACAGCAGGAGGGGGAGAAAACAGGGGTGGCAGAAGAAAGTATGAACTTCTTTGGAGACAACTTTGGTAATAAAAAGTATTTTCAGCATAATGAATCTGAATAGCAAAGAATAAAATAACATCTAACTGCATGAAACAGGTTATAGAAAGTAGAAATTTTCATACCTAGGATTTACAGTTCAGGCCAGTGCAATGTATAGAAATGCGTCACAGAGAAAGAGTGGAGATTTCCAATGGAATAATTTTGCTAACAAAGGAAAAGCCTAAACCACATAATGTTTAGAAAGCATGGAGATCAGCCTGGGCAGTGCAAGCAACCAAGCAGGCAAAGGGGAGATTGACTAAGAGGCAAATGATGAGGCATCAGAAAATATCAGCATCACTACTATCGCATTTGCTTAAGCAAAGTTATCAAAATTGATCAGTGCTACTCAGGCAAGTTTTGAGGTATGTGAGCAACAGCCACAGGTGGTTACTACCTCAATTTATGCTGCTTCCCCTGCAATAGAAGCTTACTCTCCCAGGGCCCTCCCTTGGACCAGTTTCCCCACTGCCTGTTTTCTGCAGCTCTTCACTGGTGATAAGGGAGTCTGGCCCTGCCCGCAGCCTCAGATAAATAAAACATTCACATGCTTTACAGTGTTTTTTTTTTATTTTCTTGTTCATTTCTTTGTGTGTTTGCTTTTGGTATTTATTTTTTTTTGTTTGTTTGTTTAGTGTTTTATTTTTATTGTTGCTGTTTTGGAGTTTTTTGATTTGTTTTTTTTGTTTGTTTTATTTTTAAGATAGTGCTTAATATCACGTATTTTAAGATGTGCTTATCTCCATGTGCTGCACTGGTAAAAGTATGTGTACTGAACTCCCTTCAAAGAGAAGAAGATCCTTCTGGCATGTGAAATGGCATGTTAAGCATCCATACATGTACTGTACCTGGCTTTAGTTCAAGAGCAGAATTCCAGAAAATTGCTTTCAAATACATAAGGCCATAAAGTCCTGCCTGAAGATGCACTTTCATGAGCAAGGAGCAAGGAAGTGGTCAAATCACTGCAGTCATCCTCTAGCCATGATATCAAATAAACTGATTGATTTCAGTCCAGCTTCTGACTTTGATAGAATGTGGACTTGATCCTGTGAGACATAGCTGCGTATTGCTGTATCTGAGGTATGGATAAAGGAACAGAGATAGAAATCCTTAAACAATACATTTTGCAGAGCTGTTAAACAGTTCACTAATATGATACCAGTATCTAGTTCCAGTATGTGAGCCCTTAAGCTGAAAAGGTAGAAATTCGTCCCAAGTTTGTACAGTAGAGATGGACACACTGAATATTACAAGTATCTTACTTGCAAGTAGGAAATTGTGAGCTACTTATGAAAAGATAACATATTATAATGCTAGTAATAAATCAGAAGTTAAGTTCATAGAAGGCAAGGGAAGGCAAAGTAAGGCAAGGAAGAATAAGCAAGAAAAAGAGCCAGCCAAGTCTTCTAGACTTGCATTTGGAAAATAGGTATGAGCCAAATTAAGCTGATCCAATGCCCTTCTTGGATCATGTATCTACTTGGAAATTCATTAGTGCAAAGAAATATAGCCATCCTAAGATTTTAAAGCAGCTTTTTGTAAGTAATTATTGATTATTACACTGTACTAATATATTCCAAATCTCACATATTTCTCACAAAATCATGAAAAGTATAAGTTGAAAATCAGCTAAAGTCATCTCTAAGAGGAGGAAGATATTTATTCCTGAATTCTCCTGTTGATTTATCAAACCGGAGAAAAGGAGAACACGTTTGTATTTATAGCAAAGAACTTATCTGTCAAAAAAACAATCCGGCTATTTTTTAATGACTAAAATTACAGCTCCATTTACATGAAGACTGTTTTGCTCTGAGATTCTTCTATCTGATTAATTGAATGTAAGCAGAATGATTAATTGATTACTCAATTATTTGGTTATTGCATCTGCTCTCCAGATATTTGTTTTTATACATATCTTTTTGTAATAATCACTTACTTTCAAATTTCAATGCATGAATTAGTCATGAAAGTTAATCTTTTACAGTATTTTTACTTTATCTTTCTTCCTAATGGCTTTGGGATGTGACTTCATGCCTTCTCATTTTTCATGTCATTCTTACTTTTCTTTTAATGGTAAACCAAATATGGCCCAAAGATACCTAGAATGGATTTGCATCCCAGGTCTACCCAGGTCTATCCCAGGTTTAGGATTGGCAGAAGTTAATTGAATACCCTAAATTTTAATTCAGTCAGCCAACCAATTAAGATATTCATGGTGACAAACCAGCATGTTGTAGAACCTGGATTTTAAGATAGTACTTATTTTTTCTGTACACAGAACTGAATTTGAAAGTGTGTAAATATACTGTTGAATCGTAAGTCAATAAATGGTTGCGCTGCCTTCTTCAGTTCTTATTGGCTTCGTGTATTTCATTGAAATGAATGGAGCAAGGAAGAAGGTCCTCTGAAGAATTGCTAACTGGCCTTATTTCTCCAATTTGACCCCTCGGCAAGGTGCTTTCTGGCAGTACTACAAAATAACAAAAAACTGCTAACTTGTTCTGAAGCCAGATTCTTCAGCAGTTCACATTACTCCCTAACAAGCAGTTGAGCTTTGCTGCAGGCAAAGCATTTGTTTATATCACTCTTGCTTCATTTTTAGTAGTGTCAGCATAAAAACCATTGAGTTGCACAATGGGGTATTGTGAAATACTGAGGGCCGCAAGACTATTTGGTATGGCAATGCATGAAAGTCTAGGAAAATGGAACAAAATGAAGAAATGAATGCGTCACTTGATCTCTTTACTTGTCTAAGCAACAAAAAGTTTTCTGAAGGTGTCAATGAGGAGTCTCCTGAATATAACTAGTAGTCACAATTCAGCCAAACATTGCTGGTGCTTGTTTACTAGTGATATTTTATTGATCCACATATTTTTTCATCAACATCTTCTTTTCTCTCTCTTTTTTTTTTTTTTTTTTTTTTTATAAATACCAAAGGTATAGTGGTTATAAATGAGACAAAAACTAAATAAATTAACAAAATGGCAGAGCTTTGATTTATTACGTAAAACTAATAGTCAAGTAGTAGAAACAGTAAAATAATCAATCATCTTGTTCTTTCTTTATTTTAGAAAGAAATTAATATTTAATAGGGGGGGAATTGGTTAAATTCCCGTTAGTTTACCTGTTGCTATTGAGGTTACTGACAAGGCTGTTATAGACTTGGTAATGCAGCTGAAACTGCATTAGACCAATATTGAGGCCTTTTTCAAATTCCATTCATATGTGACACAGGAACAGAAAGACGCTGTAACAGAATACAGAACATTATAACTTATAGTACGTAAAAAAAGAAAGAATTGCAAGGTTCTGACATCTTTGTGTTGAATTTTAAGCCTGAGGCATATAGTTATTGAAGCAAGTGGGAACTGACTGCAAAAAAACCCACAAAACCAAAAAATTGGATGATCCTGTTTTTAATACAATCTGGCTGATCTTGTCTTTACTCAAACTTGGTGATATTTTTGAGGTTAGCATTCCAAGCTGGAACAGTCCCGTTAAAAGAAAATAATTGCATTCAACTTTATGTCAAAGAGGTAAATTTATTTTAAAGTTAGCATTTTGTGGTGGTCAAAAGAAAGACAGAGAAGAGAAAGATATCAAAATATTATCTACTTTATCCAGTGGAGTCCCTTACTGCGAAAAGTGTTGTCATGGGTTCAGCAGTAGCAGTCATTTTTCTCCTTCTTAGTAGCTGGTGCAGTGCTGTGTTTTTGACTTGTGGC
>JAOEHY010029252.1:0-27315 GCA_025447955.1 Psilopsiagon aurifrons | reverse complement strand
TTTTCTTTTTTTTTTTTTTTTTTTTTTTTTGTTTTGTTTTTTTTTTTTTTTTTGTTTTTTTTTTTTTTGTTGTTTTTTTTTTTTTTTGCTATTTCGCCTACTTATTTCTGTTTGTCTGTGGGGGCTCCTTTCTCTCACTGATTTTTTGCCTAAGTCTAAAGCTGTGTGCCTTCTCAGCATTCATTTTCTCTGAGGTAGGTGGCTAGTAGCTTGGTATGTAAGGTGTTTATTGGTGTCCTGTCATGAGGGCATCAAGGCACAGTCCCACTCTGAAGATTTGCCATTAGAAGAGAATCAACTGCTTTTTGCTTTTTATGTGATATTTGCCACAATGCAAGAGAAATAAACGTAAAGTTACACTCCCTTATCCAACACTGTCTCCTCCTTGACATTCTGCATTTTCCTAGTTTACAATAATGACACAGTTATCAATTGACCTGGATATGTGCATCTGGCTGGGTGTCTGACTTCATATATATTCAGATCCATCTTAATATATATACACCAGGACACACATATATATATATTTGCTCTCTTTTCCTGCCCAAAATATTGTTTCAGAGTCTTATTGTTCAGATAAACAGGAATTATGTTTTAATATTGTATTCTAAACTTCATACCACCAAATCTATGCCTCTGCCTCTTGTTCTAGTCCTTCACCAGTGCTACTTTTTCTCTGTTGCATTTGCTGGCTGAAGCCTACCCACTCTGATGTATGCTGGCTAATTAGAGAATCATTACAGTGGAAAGGCACCTCTGGAGACATTTGGCACAACTCTTTGCTCAGAACAGGGTCAACTATCACTGGTACATAGGGCCATGACCACTCAGGTTGTAAATATCATCTTTCAGAGCTCCTTCATTTGGGTGACTCAGAGCCTGTTTGATCTGTTAGTAGGCTCAGGTTCTTTTTCTCAGTTGTTTTCAGGCAATAAAATCCCATATTAGGTTAATGTTTTCACCAGGCCCTGAGTGCATGTATCTGAGAATCAGTGGCACTCAGTTCCATCGGGTTTTTGTTCTTCTAATCAAGCCTGATGGTAAAATTTCTCCTGACAGAATTGTTTTTCCTGGAGGAAAATCAAGAAGATTCTGTTTCTTAGAGGAGAACAAAAGGTGGTAGGACTGGATGAAAGAGAAGCTAGGAAATACATGTGTAAGAGACAGAAGAGGAGGTGCCTGTGGGTAGGGGTTGTATTTCTATGGTAAATTCTAATGGTCTGCTTGCTCATTGGAGTTATGCACCTCTGTTCAAGCCTTTGAGTAATGACGGTGGGTTTCTAGCTTTAACAGTAGTGCCTAAGACTGTGTGTAATCCTATCTGTGCCAAAATTACTGGTGTAACCAAGATGAGTCCTGCAGCTGGCTGTCTGCCCCTGGGTGAACTGCATTAGTGGCATTCCTCATACCTGGTGACTTGCCTTTTGATGTTTCTTTAATCAAAGACAGTGGTGTAAGGAGATACCTACGCTTGTATGATCTCTGCTATAGCCATTGCAGTGACATTTTTCCATTGTCACAACTGCTCAGTGAGTTTTGTATACTATTTGTACCTGATGATTGTATCTCCCTCTTTTGTCATATATATTTCAGTGTTATATTGCTGGAGCTCAGGATGCTAAGGTTTATTTGAACAGAAGTTGTCTTCTGTTCAAAATAGAAAAGCCAACTGATAACATTAAACAAAAGCCCTTCTTCCCTCATGCCTTCCTCATACTACTATGTAAAAAACTTCGCCGTCCTTGCCAGTTCTTTGGTCTTCATCATTTTGCCTTCTAGCTCTCTTCATCAGCATTCTTGTGTTTTGTTTCCCCCTTCTCCTTTCATATTGCTTTTTTGAACATTTCTCCTTGTGTTTGAATGGGGATGCTTGGAAAAAGTCAAGTAGTTTAAGATCCTCTGGGAACATCAAGAATGCTCTTCCAAGGCACAGCTGAAATCTTGCTGTCTGAGCTTCAGCTTCTTCATACAGCTGCATTTTTTCCCAGGTTTCTGGGCAGATGTAAATGCCTGCTATGATGCAAATTTACTTTCCTGATGGTCTTATAAATGTTTTCTCCAAGAGACCTATAGTTGTTAAGGTAGAGAGAGATTGCTGCATTTTGAGCAGGTTTGTTGTTCCTATGTCAAAGTCAAAGAAATACCTTTGCAGTGGGTTTGGATGGCAAAATTTGCCTGGAAACTGTTGCTAAGTAAAAGTTGCTTTTGTTGCTGAACGATTCTGGTTTGAGAACCTATCAGTAAGAAAACACGAAGCAGAATCACAGGTGGGGAGGCAAGCAAGCTGGGAATGGCAGCCTGAAAGTAGTATGGTCATGTGTGAAGAAACACATATGGAAGCTCAAGGGTAACTTCATCATAAAACTACCTAGGTTCATTATTAATCTCTTTTTTTCTTTTTTGCAGCTTTTGTTATTTCTGTGGCATTATTGGGTGTGGGGTTTTGTCATTTGGTTTGGTTTTCATAAATCCTTCCCTACCACCTACACAGTCAAGCTCATATTTCTTTGCTTTCCAAAGAAAACATTCTGATCACTTGACAGAAAAGTGACAGCCACAGGTGTTTATCAGTGGATTTGTGAGTAAAAAGCACAACTTAAAACTATACATTAAACATAAAAACTGTCATGACATGATACTGGAATATATCCAATATCAATACTTGATACTGGAACTTTCTCAACTGTAACCTTCGGTATGTGGAAACTGAATCGAATTAGCTCTCCTGCTCCCCACGTGCTAGCCCTGCTTGCCTAACTCCCAACTGATCCTGAAGATTGCCAGGTGAAAAAGTACATAACTGCCTTCCCTTGAAAGGCAGCAGCTCCTTGAGTGTAAAGACTGCACACACACAAATTCTTGAACTCCCAATGAGTCTTTCCAAAGCCTTTCTTCTTCTCCTTCCCTGTGCTGGGTTCACAGTGGTTACAGCAAGCCTGGGATTGCAGTAGCCCACTTCAGGATGGGAAAGGGAGGAAATCTTCAGGATGGATTGCAAAGACATCCTAGTCTCCTTCACTCAGAATGAGGTAAAGCATAGTCTGTCTTCCCACTCTTCCACAGTTGGATGGTCTATAACCTACCTGCCATTTCCCAACCCATCTTCTCCTTCATGTTTATTTCTTAGATATTTGGAGGTTGAGTGCCACTGATACTAAGGTTCATGTCCAGTGGAAGTAGGTGAGACTGGGAATGCAGTGGCATTGTCCTGTTTGCCTTTGAGCTTATAGAGGCATTAATTCCCAACTTGTATTCCTGACATCTGATAGACAAAGAGAGCTTGTTAAGATAGCATTTATGTGTTCTATATGCAGGCCATACAGACTGAGGCAGTCACATTTCTAGCAGTGAGGGAAATACTCAACCCATACATTTGGGGATTTTAAGATGTTGGTAGGAACAACAGAAAATAGCCTGTTGTTTGGGTTTGGGTTTTGGTTGGGTTTATTTTTCCTAGCAAAACTAAAGCTTCAAATTCCGAGTTCTCTGCACATGTGTGTGAGTGCAAGGAACTTCTCCCATGTGACCCACCCACTGAAACAGGCTGCAGCCTCTTGACATTTTAGGGGTGCAACACAGTATTAGCCAGTCCATCCTTCTTTCTTCTGCTGTCCATTCCTTATTTTTCCCGATAATCCCTCAGACCCATCACATGGTTGCAGTCAGTTCTTTTTCCTACCTTTCTGGAATGTCATATGGCCCTACTGGATTACCAAGGAAACAGGATTTTTAATGCAGGCAACTCTGCCCTTGCTTATGAACATATTTCACAAGAATGTAGAAGGGCAATGCCTCAGCTCTATAGCTAGGAGAAGACTGTGCAGCAATAAAAGGCAGAGGAGTACAGCATGTCTCACAAAACTATCTATGAGTACACAGCTCAGCAACTTTTTTTATGAGACAAAAAAATCCTCGGCTATAGCAAGTAGCAGCAGCCTTCCAAGCTGCAAAGCATAATGATTTTCATCCTTCTCAGTTGTCCCAGCCCCCACCCCAGCACACAATATATTTTGTTTGGCACTCTGAGGGAGAAGATACTCAGCAGCCTCACATTTTTTCCTCTTCAGAGTATTTAGGTGCTCAGTGATGTTCTTTGGAATATTCTGATTAAAATAGAATATTATTTAGATGCAGAGAAGTATGCAACATAGCCAATTCAGAATCTTTACCCAGAACATATGTTTTAAAGCCTTTGTATACAGAAAGAAATAGAGGAGTGAAACCAAAAGACTGGCAGAGCTGTTACAATCTACAATACAAAGCTGCAAGAATAGTTCTTACCACATGTCTAAAAGAGAATGTTGTTTAGGGGTCATTCAGCCTACTTAGGATGTCTGACATGTTATTTGAAACAAACAAACATTCCTAGAAAAAATATAATAATAGTTTTATAATCTGTGTTATGAAGAGCCTACTGTTAACATCAGACTGGACTGAAGCTTACTTTTTTTCAGAGATAGCAACCCTAACGCAAGAAATCCCAAAGCATTGAAGGAACTAAGGGTATAATACTAGGAAACCTTTTCTTATTCAGAAGACTTTGCAGTAAATAAGACAAGGGAGGACATGTGAGAAGGCTAAAATTCTCAGTAACTGCTTTGTGTGCAACTAGTTTATATCCTGGGAGACAAGGGGAGACATTGTGGAAAAGGCCTAAAGTCTATGTCTAACTGAAGGTGGTATAGGAATACCTAGAGTTAAGCTTCAAGCCATTTGCTTGCATTCTAGCATATCATAACCTGTGTTTGTCTTTGTGACCATAATGATCTTATAATGTTATTGTGGTTGTATTTATTTTTCCTTAATGATCTTATAATGTTATTGTGGTTGCATTTATTTTTCCTTCCCCCAAGGGAAGTAGATCTCTCAGAAAAACACCAGCTCTATATTTTACCTAAGAATAAACAGACTATGGGTCTTGACCAGTCATACAACTACCGGTGGTCCAGCCAAGTAGGTAACTGTGTAAAGCTTGGCTCCTGATGCTAGTGCGGTTCCTTTGCTCTGTGCATCACCTCTGTCAGAACTAAATCACGTGCCAAAGAGCATGATGGAGCAGTGGTTTAGCTTTTTCACTTGTTCATGCTTAAGTAATATTACTCTTTTTTGACCTCTTTCTCTGCTAAAATGTGTGACGTGACATTAAAAATTACTTGCTTCAATTCAATCCTAATTTGGTAGATTTGGTTTCAGTGATATATCTACTCAAGATATTGACCACATATTAGTACAGCACTTCCAATTTTGTTCTAGTGCTCACAGTGGAAGCATATTTCAGCAACAGGGTATTAATGAGATTGTTAATTGATATTTCCATTTAATGAACTCACTAACAGAACTATATTAAAGTATAAATATGCGTTAGAGATGGTGAAGAAAAAATTGGACACCTGATGGAATCATTAATTTATCAGGAATTGTTAGCAAGGCTGTGTGCTCACAAGGCCAACAGCGGTTTGGTTTTTAGGTTTTTTGGCTGTTATTTTCTTTTCCCAAGAATTTGAATTGTACTGGAAACATGTGGAGGTTTTGATTATGTTTTCAGTAGCTTGGATTGTATCTACAATGGTGTAGATCACATGAGAAATCCAGAGGCCAAAGTTAACGTGCAGGGCTAATATTACAAATTAAACCTTCAGAATGATATTGCCTTTTATTCTCAAGAAAATATCAGGTTAAAAAAATGCTATCAATCTGAGCAATCTTTACGTGGCATCGGTTTCAACTTCTGCCAGTGTGGTGACAGGAACATGGCACACATGAATCATTTATTGCTACAGTCCGGGTTGCTTTGGGATCAATTCAGAATAAAGGTGGGGGTAGTTGGTTTTGTTTGGGATTTTTTGTGCCCTTTTTTTTACCAGTCTAAATACATAAATAAATTGTGAGCTTCTATGCTTGAATTTGCACCCAAAAAGTCAGCCTGAGAAGATGCTAATTCTGAATTTTATAATCAAATATGTAATTAATAATTTTCATTGTTGGTGATTTACAGCATAAATAGGAGTAATTAAATAAAAAGAAGAGTAATCAGAATGCTGTGCAACTTACCAAGCAGTCCACATGTAAAACTTTTTTGCTATTAAAAATAGGATTTGAAATGTTGGTAGAAGCATGCATTTTAATGTCTTATATTTCCTAGTAAATTAACAGAAGTAAACTGAGAAATATTCTAAGAGAAATGGTCTGCACTCTTTTGGTTGTACATTGCTGTCTTAGGCATGCTGTAATTTTATAGGTCAAGGTTGTGAAGAGATTATGGAGAGTTTTCTGACAATTTTAGGCACAAATTCTATAAGGGCTTTGATTTCTCACATCGTGCTATGAAACGACCGACACAGGGTCAACTATTAATAGAATTTTAATATAATAGTGACATGGATGACCTTGCTAATGTAATAAGCAGACAGTTTGTATGACAGTCCCTGATTGCTGCTGATGTTATTTACAGTAACATCCAGAGAGACAGAAGCTGTGATTTTTGCCTCCTTTTATAGAGCATTTTACTGACCTACAATCTAAGTAAGCAGTTACAGAAAGCGTTAGCAGACTTAAAACCAGCATATTCAGTTCTCTACTTCTATAAAACAATTGCTATGTAAGTATAACTGACTTTAAAGTCAGCCAACTTAATTTCTCATTTCCACATCCAAAGTGCATTTAGTTTAACCTGTCCAGGCTAAAGAAATAATATGCTTACGTAAGGACAAGGTTATAATTTTTTCAGTCAAATTGGGATCTCTCGATGACTTCCCACTCTGCGCTTGGTCATGACGCCTGATCTTCACTTGTCAGGTCTCAGTGAGCAAAGGAATGTTATGGTCTGCTCCCTACAGTAATAAATTTGCACTCTCTCAGCTTCAGCCAATCTCCATTTTGTTCATAGGTGTTGGTAGGTGTCCTAATGAGCATAGAAAGTTCGTCCACAGAGTTGGTAGGTGACCATAGAAAGAGTTGGAACAATGATGCTACTTCACCTGTTAATCTTTTTTTCCATCTGTTTAACCTGGCAGGATTAAAAAAATAGCACTTCCTAATTGTCTTTGCTGACTGTTTCCAGTATAACCCAAAAGGCAGTGATTGCCAGCTGTTTGTCTTAAGAACTCTGATGTATAAAGCCCACAACAACTCTCTTCTGTCACTCAATGCAGTTTATTAGGCACAGACAGCTCTTGAGTGAAATGCTTTGTCCAGCCTCATTAAAAATATCTTGAGAGGGTAGGAAGTTGTGTGCGAGTGGTCTTTCTGTTGGTGTCTGGGTTAAGGAGAATATGTGCTGCCATTTCAAGGGGGAGAGCAAACCTGCTTCAGTGCAGGTTCTGAGACCACAGGCAATTAAAAAAGTACGTAACGGGAAAATTTCTGTTTCTACATGCCTCCATCCTGAATGTTTGTGACTTGCACACTATACAATGAACAGAAGACAGCCTCAGCTTACCTGGACATGAAGATCTCATTGGAAATGGAAAACTACCATGTCTTGGCTTCCAGGTGGCAAGTAAAATAAAGTAGGAGATGTGTCTATAAAAACTAATAGCCACAATCTGGGCAAAGTTGTTTCCGTCCAAGCATGTGAATATTAACAACCTGGAAAGCAGGAATCACTCATCATATATTGAGAAATGCAATCACTTCACCATGTTTGATGCAGCCTGAATTCCAGGTTTAAGTAGGGCACGATACTACTTTTTTTCATGTGTTACCTATTGCATAAAAGCACGAAGCTGAGGCTTTGATAAGTGCATTTGCAAAAGACAGGATAGAGCATTTTTGAATTAGAAAAGGAAAATGGTTAGGTGTACCTTGACTGAAGCAGTTGAAATGTATGAGAGGGTTATGCAACTCCCATTTTTTTCCTGTTGCATTGTGTGACGTAAGACTTCATGGCATTTCAAAGGCACTACTCTTCAGTGCAAAAGAAGAAGTATTCTTTAACAAAGCTATGGGACATGATTTTGGTGTGGGTGGTGTGGAATTGTGGGGGTGTTTTTTATGGGAATATTTAGATATTTTTCTTGCTGGTTGAAAGCTACCATCATAAGACAATGCGCATCAGCAACCTGAATTGTATGCTACCAGCTATAAAAACTGCTTTTCTCAGACAGGGACTTCTTACATGCATGTACAGTTTTTCATCATCGACTACACTGCTTATGCTTGAAATTAAGTTTATTGTGTGAGTGCAGAACACCTAACCAAAAAAATAGTGCAATAGGAATTAAAGGCCAATAGGTACCTTCTCAATCATCACAGGAATAAAACTATCTGAAAAGGCTTTGAGAAATAAGTCTCTTGAATGGTTGGGTGACAATGTGGAAGAAAAAGCAATTAAGCATCTTGCAAAGACTTCATGTACTTTTGATTTCTTTATTACTTTCTGATTCATTATGCCTGACTTCAACAATATTCAACACGATGCACAAGTACACTATTGTTACAAAGTACAAGTAGAAGACTGTTTTGCTGTATTTTTGTGTTTGGCCTTTTAAGCTACTTTTAATTTTGGGGGAAAACACTGATGTGTGAATTCTGATCCATTAGAGAGAAGGAGCCTGCACTTAGAAGTCAAAGACTATGATTAATAACTGGTATTTTTCCTCTTGAGTGGCAGGCACACTTAGGCAACAGGAAAACAAAGTTTTCACCTTGAGGAATTGAACCTGCGCTTGGAGTGTGGCACTTCTGCTCCACAATGGACAGCTCAAGAAAAAAAGATGGTTAAATTTAAAGATAACTTTGCCACAAGGCAAAATTATAGATCCAAAACTTAGAATACAAATAATCACTGAAATGCCCAGCAATGTGCTGAGCATAGCTTTAGCAGAGAAGTAAATAGAAATCCAGTCCTCAAAACTGCCACCACCACTCCTCCATCATGCTAATGTGACAAAAATGGTGTGGATGAACATACTTTACTTCTGAAGTGTTGCTTTAAAATAGCTTAAGAACTGCCCTGGGCTGCTGGAGTCACACCTCTGAAGGGAAGGAAGCCTTGGGTTGACTTCCTGTCTCCCTGGAAACTGGCGGATCAGTAAGGACAGAAGAACAAGGGCTAAGTGCTGCCCTGCCTAAATGGTGTTTATTAACCCATCAACAGAATTCCCCAGAGGGACAGGGAAGCCAGCAAGGGTAATCTGCTCACCAAGAGAGCAGTGGAGCATTTTTATTCTAAGAGAATATAAAACTGTATTTGTGCAACCTGTAATTTCAAAGCTCCAGGATGGAGAAGGTAATTGTACTTATTACATTTATCATTTTTTTATTACATTCCACACAGAAGAAGATTGCGGGCAGATTGCTGAAGCTGGTCATAACTTCAGTTGCTGGTATTAAATCAGGGATTACTTCTAAGTTTGTATAGTATATTTTTCTTTATTTAAAGAGAATGAGAAGACTTATTTTCTGGCATAAACTTTCACAAACTTCTCTGCACGATTATTCCTGCCCATAGACGATGACCTTCGAGGAGGTGGCCTGGCAGAAGAAGGCAACAAATATGTGCTAAACAAATTTATCAGTCAGCATACCCAGAGCCTTTGAAAGCTGCAAGCCTACTCAATGTTGCACTTCTATGAATCTGTGCTCAATATTACAGGTTCCTCTACCTTGATTTACCCATTTTTAACAAGAAAAGGAAAAAAAACCTAACCCAAACCACCACCACCATCAAAAAAACACACCATATTTTTTTCTTCACAAAAACGACTAATTTGAGAAAATAAAGAAAATACATCTGATGAAAATAGCTGCTGAAGAAAAATCTAAAACAAAACACCAATGAAATGTACAAGAATTATTCACATAATGTTTTCTATGCATCTTCTTCAAATATATACATGTAGTTGAATGACAATCCTTCAAAAGGAAATCCTTGCAGTACTGAAGTTGACTATTTAGGAAAATTAATTTCCATAACAGTGAAGGTAGTAAATTTGTTTAATGCTTTTCTTTGCTTTATTGCTGCCTGTGTTCTGAGGTAAAAGTAAGAGCATTTCATCTGTATAAAATAGAAAACATAGATTGACTTATAGACCTGTAGGCTTGTAGAAGAGGGAATTTGCTTTTGAAGTTAACAGCTTCCTTGAAAGAAGCTTAAGAACAAATGAAATGCTAGAACAGTGCTTTCCTGAAAACAGCTAACAAAGAATCCAAGGCAAATAACATTAAAGTAACACTGATCCTCTGAGCATGATCTGATCTGTTTTCAGAGGCAGTTGCTGTGTCCATGAGTGTCCAGAGTCAGCTACTCCACCATGGTCCATGGAGGGAGGGCATGGATAGAGTACAATTGAAAAAAAAAGAGGAAAATAATAGTGCTGTTGACTTCCAATGGTGTGAAACTATAGCATCTTTGAAACAGTGTTGAGTGCAGGTGGCATTCATCTCTTCCGTGTTCTGCTTTCTCCCTGTGGAGATGGGCAGAAGCCTAGAAAAAGAAAACAGCAGCAACTAAGCTCCTAAAAGATACATGGAGAGGCACTTTGAAGGGCTTCTCTTCTTACAGGTAACCTGCTGCTGGACTTGTAGCTTCGTCTTCTTCATATGGACCCGGAGGATTTGTAGCAGTTTGAAGTCCAGCATTATGCTGCCCCATGAAGATGCTTCTTGCATGAGAGGAGTGGTTTGTGAAACTACTGCTTCAATCTTTCTGATGTTCTTGAATGTATAACCTGAAATTCATTTCTCATATGATGTAATGCTCAGGGTACAGCTCACCCTGAGGATACCCTGTTGGTATCCTCTCTTTTGCTCCTTTGTAAGTAACATGAAAAGAAAAAGCATTTTGACAGTTTAAGTACCCTGAGCTTTTTCTGTAACAGATTTCAGTTTCCAGAGTGTAAAGAGCAGATGCTCCTGTTGACTTGTGCCTTGAGTTCTGTTTGCTGGGGGAGAGGAGGAGGAGTACTTTGGCATTTTCCTAAAAACACTGTCAGAGTTCATCTCTTGTCAGTTTTCCCTCCTCCTGCAGGTTTCAGGAACACTGAGTAGTCTTATCCATGAGTTATCTCAGCAGGTTTTTCCCTGTATTTGTCATATGCTTTTTGCTTATAAGAAGTAACTAAATAAAAAATGATGAAAATAAGCTTGGAATAGGCAAGTGTCCTGCCAGAAATCAAGAAAGAATGTAAACTTTTTTCTTTCTTCTTTTTCTTTTTTGAAAAAACACCACCTTGCTTTCAAAAGGCAAGGGTTCTTAAAGCTCATCAAGTACAAATATCTCCTTTGAGAGATGGAGTAAATGAAGAACAGATGCAAGGGCAAAATTCCTTCCACAGAGTGCAAGAAATGTTCTAAAAATCAGCAGTCACTAATTCATGTCATGTCTCCCCCCATAACACCCCCCACACACCAAAAGGTGCTGGATGCTGCTTAGGAACCTGAAACTTTTAGAGGAGCATGGGACACACAAGCATAGATGGTAAATCTTCTGCTTTTTCCCTTGGATATGCCACTTCCATGTTCTGGAAAGATCTGTCTTCCTTTGGGATGGCCTGCAAACTTGCTTTACTATTCTGGACCTCTTCTGAGGTTACAAGTGAGAATGCCAGAACCAGTTGTGATGGGTTTTTTTGTGATTCGGATACTCGCCTGTTAGGAAATTAATTGGAACAGCTTGGTCTTTTAGGGATTAAACTAATGGAGAAAAACAATCTATGTTTCAATTGATGCTTAATTCATATTCTTGCATTGTATGAGAATCAATTTTATAGCGTCCAGATTTTGAATTCACTGAGAATAACAGTTATGGAGTTCAATGACAGTTTTGTGAGAGTAAAGACTATATTTCTGCGTATCACAAGCAGGCAAATGTGAGTGCAGTGTAATGCACAGTTTAAGAGAAGGCTACTTCTAGGAGGCTTCCTTTACTGCGTTTTTTGATAAAAAAGAGTTTGTCTGACACTTGACCATCCTGAAGTCCCAGGGCCTGCAAGACATGCTTTAAGGGCAATGCTATGGCTTTTACTTTATGCTTGGTTTGTTGTTTGGGTTTTTTTAATTAGTCTAGCTTACCTTCTGGAAAACAACTGTTTGTGTAGTTTTGTCACAGTGTTTTTTTTTAACTCAGAAAAGGTTAAGCAGAAGTTTTAATATTCTCTTATCTTTATTTGTCCCTGGTTTTGCCTTCTTTCCTTCTGTGTATGAGAATGTACATTTGGAGCAGGGGTTTATGTAGCAAGCATTTCACAGACCACATTCTGTTGTTTTATGAGCCACCAGCAGTCCATGAACTAGGGCTGAAAAACAATTTGAAGCACTGGGATGAAGCCCTCTCCCTGTTTTCCCATGCAAAGCAGCAGGCCAAAACTTTGGCCTGATATTCAAAACTGGAGAGAAATAGAGAGAGAGATTTGGCTGACCATATCTGTTAGTGTGCCATGAGTACTCATTTCTTGGCTAGTGGGTAATGACAAGTTCATTCCCTGCACGGCTAAAGGATTTGCTGCAGCAGCTGAGGTGCCTGTCGGAAGATACATGCACTGTTCTGCATGTCCTCATGGCCATTTTTCTATGTCTTAGAGCAGGCTGTGATCCATACTTACTGAGTGTTGATTTATAATCAAGTCCCCAGTTCACAGACCAGGTGAACTGGGTATTTGGTTTATTTATTAAGAGTATTCATTGTAATTATTTTCTTCATGAACTGGTCATCTTGCTAAATCACGAAGATTCAGAAAATATTCTTAGGATGAATGATACTCGCAGTCCTTGGTATCGCTACTACAATTTGCATCTTTATTGTACTGTTTTTCAACTATAAGCACATCAGTGAATTTCCAGGAGACTCATTTCTGTCAAAGATCCATTTTCAGTGCTCAAAAGTGATGATGGTTTCTTACTGTGCAGTGTGGAGATCAAGTAGGAAGAAGATCACAGTTTTAATGAAAGCAAAAGCAAAACAAATCCCTTAGGGAAAGGGTTGAGAAAAATAGCCAAGGTTCAGTAGCTTTCAAGTCTAGGATAATCCTCAGCAGGGAAAACCTGAGGATCACAATGGTAAAAGCAGGACAGATGGTCTTCCTTGTAAAAACCCTGGGAAGCTGTGAGTTTCCTAGCATGTGTTGCTCTAGTTATTAGCTTCTTCTGTGTCTAGCAGTATGCAATGCTTCCTTGCTCCATAACTGGAAGTCACCATCCATCTTAGGTGCCGTAGCCCTCCAGTAGAAAGAACACCGCCCAGTCTTACTTGGGAAAAACTTCTTTCAGCTAGTCATGCCCTATAAAATCTGAGTGGCTGATATACCTCAACTTATATTTCCGAAGTTGTCTTTTTATAGAGGAGAAAACTTAGGAGTGTCAAAGAACTCAGAACTATATTTCTAGGATCTCCAGAAATAGAGGGAGACACTGTAGGTTACATGGTTTTATGGTATCCCACTAAAATAACTTTGCCATTCTCTCCAAATTATTCACTACCTTCCTCATTTGACAAGAAACATCTTTTTTATTCCTGAAACATAACAGTGAAGATTTAGACTTCTGGGTTCCAGCAGTAAAATTGCTACTCATTGCTTTGATACAGTGCTTTGTGTGTTTATTATATCAGTGTTAGATCTGTGCTTAGATACCCTTGTCACTATCACCCTCTTCACTGTGGATATCCAAAAAGACATCTGTCAAGAGCTGGAAACCAGTTCTGTTAACAGTCCAGGCGTTTCCGTTTATTTGTAAAGTCCTACTTTATTTCTTACCATGAAAGTTACAATTGACCAAATCAGCTCTTTTTCCCACATGAAAGATAGCAAGATACTTGCAATTTAGCCTAGTAAGCAACTATGTATGGTGGAAGCAATTGAAAGAAGGGCTGTGTGATCAGATGATGGTTAAAACTGATGTGAGAATTCCTTTAAAGAGAAGGTCAGAAAAGGATTTTTTTTACCTTTCCCCCTCAAATTAGCACACACAAATCTTTGTTCCCTTTCAGTGCAGGAGGTTTACAGAGGGAAAGAATGGAGGTGTGGAGAGCTTAGTTCAGTACCAGGATCAAGAACAGTATCTAGTTGCCTTGAACATTACTACTGGCCCTTAAATGAAGACATCAATTCAGCATTAATTTAGCAGCCTGACACTGCAGCTGTTGAAGTTTGATTTGAGTGCACACACAAGCCCTCATATGTGACACCTGGGTTGGTGGTGTGCTGGTTTTGGCTGGGGTAAAGTTAATTTTCATCATAGCAGCTGGTATGGGGCAGTGTTCTGGATTTATGCTGAAAGCAGTGTTGATAACACAGGGATGTTTTCATTACTGCTGAGCAGTGCTTACACAGAACCTAGGCCTTTTCTGCTCCTCACACCACCCCACCAAGGAGCAGAATGGGGTGCACAAGAAACTGGGAGGGGACGCAGCTGGGACAGCTGACCCTAGCTGACCAAAGGGATATCCCAGTCCATAGGGCATCATACTCAGAGTATAAAGCTGGGGGAAGAGGAAAAGGGGGACACCTTTGGAGTGATGACATTTATCCTCCTGAGTAAGCATCACATGTGATGTAGCCGTGCTTTCCTGGGGATGGCTGAACTGCTGCCTGCCCATGGGAAGTGATGAATTAATTCTGTCTTTAGCTTTGCTTGTGTACCCGGCTTTTGTTTAACCTATTAAACCTAATACCCCACTTTTCACTTTCATTCTTCCAATTTGCTCCTCATCCTGACACAGTGGGAGAGAGCAGCTGCATGGTGCTTAGTTGCCACTGGGGCTTAAAATGATAGGTGGCTTTTTTTCTACAAGTTGCTTGCACAGTCCGTAAGTATGAGAGCAATACTATAGTGATATAGTGATCATTGCAGCGATATAATGCCCTCTTTTTGGCCATAGTTAAGTTTTATTCAGTATTTAAAGTTCTCTTTCTGCTGAGGGTGTGCAAAACAATCAGTGCTGACCAGTGGTTGCTCATGTTTGTTAACAGCTGTCCTGCCACATAAAAGGAAGTGAAAAATTATGCACCATGCAAAGTACCACCTCTTTCTGTCCTTTTATCTTGGGTATGAGATGCCTTTTACATGGTTAGCTGAACTCCAATGACTTGGCTAGTTCTAAAGCATTTGATTACTTATGCTCTCCTAGTAAAATGCCTATTCACAGATGCAGCATATGAAATGATAGTGTGTATATAAATCTGGTAGAGACCCAGAACTGTATCTGACAACAGCTGTTTGGAAAGTCTTGCTGCTCATGACTGAAAAGTCTTGCCTAAAACCTGGATGTGTTTCACTCCCTAGCAGAAATCTTTTATTGCCCCCTCTCTACCTTTCTAGGTAGAAAATGTGAAAGAAGCTACCACGTAACAGCTTCCAATCACTAGCTGAACATAAAGGAGAAGCTAGAGCTATCAAAAATTTGACTAAGTTAGCTGCACTGGACTGAACTTACAGATACACACTGCTTAGGAGGAAGGTATAAACTGCATGACCAAATTGTTCTTGGGACTTCTATCTTGAAGCGATAGTCCTAGCACAAGTGACAAGACTTTCAATAACAATAACTGCGAATGTCCTTTGCTACATAAGAGCTGAGACTGATTTGCATCAAGTGTTTACAGAGCACTTAGCTCATCTTAAAATGTTTCTGGGTGCTACTGTGTTAAGACTCAGTGCTGTATTGAAAACTGGATGAAAAAAGAGTTGTGATTGTTGTGAGATTCATTGAGATGGATTAAACTATTCTCACAGGTTTATTGGCTTATTTTCAATGAGATAGTAATTAGGTAAATTTTTCTTCTCAGTGAGCAATATGCTCTTTTGAGGGCAATTACAATTTATTTCTGCAAGATGCCAAATGAATATAGCTTGGAGACCACTGATGATGTTTAAGACTTTGGAGGATTGAACCCTTTGCATTCAGAACATGATCAAAAGCTTAGAGTTTAGGCCATGAGAAAACTCAATTTGTCCTGTTGCTCTTTCACTACTTTTGCTATAGATATGTACATGAAATACTTCTATTAAAGAGTTGAATCAAATACCTAGAGGCTAATTCTCTCAGCTTTACTGATGTAGTCAACCTGATTTATTGTTACTGGCTTATACAGGTAGCAGCTCTCACCAGACTTAACTTATTCTTTCAACAGGTGATCACATAATTAAACTGGATTTTGTTGTAATTAAGTACTCCAGATAAAGCATCAAGCTTTTCCATTTTGCCAGGAATCATCCATATTTTAAACCGGCATATGAGAGCAGTAAAGAGTATTTTTGGGGGTGAAGGAGAGGAAATGGCTTAAGCATAGTGGAGAGAAGTTATATTCCTTGGAGCATCTGATCTCTTCACATGGGAGGTCGTGGTTCTTGGACAATCTGTCACACTGAAGTCTGAATGTTGGTTCCATCAGCACCTCACCCTTGTTTTCTTTCTGCTGAGATGGTGCTTCCATAGTGCAGATAACATCATGTTGTACTGGAAATCCATGGTTCCCTGCATTGTTACCCCTTCAAAAGTTATAGTGATGAGTGATGATTTGCACTTACGGTACCCATGAGGGAGGCTGGTAAAGAAAGGATCAGTGCCTATTCTGATGCACTGTGTATTTGTGTAAATAATCTTTCAGTGCACTGTGAAGATTTTGTGGAAAGCTGTCAAGCGAAGTCAGGTAGTCTGGGGAAAGGAGGGAAATCTCCACCCACAATAATTGCCTCTGACTGAAATGATATAAAACAGGCCTGTGCCACTTTTGGCATGTTTTAGCCTGAGACAGTTGACTAGCAGGACACTGGCCCATCTTGAGTAGCTTCCTGAAATGCTGTTCAAGTCCCAAAAAGTAGTGTTAGATTCACACTTTATTGCTTTACAAACGCAGATGGAGTTTCACATGTCTCTTTCCAGGACTGTGCCTCTTAAGATCTTATCTGAAGATGCCTGTTGGTCTGGGGAGGTAGAGAAACATTTCATAGGTATGTGGCTGGGCTTCCTCTGAGCTGATGATGTTAATGGTGCAGAGAAGTGTTAATGGTGCAGAGAAGTGTTAATGGCTCTTCAGAACTCCAGGGGAGGGAGGGTTTCCGTAAGAAAATGTGTATATAGGCCTATTATGTTTGATTTGCTTTATGTCAATGGAGAGAAACAGGCACTTTTTGCAATTCATCTCATCTGGGGAAAAAAATGCAGTCTAAAACAGGTCAGATGATTAAGCCCTGAAGTACTTACTTCTCACTGTTGATTATGAAGAGAGTCTAAGGTGACAGACTCAGCTGTTATGTATTTCTAA
Organism: Psilopsiagon aurifrons; assembly: GCA_025447955.1. Taxonomy (NCBI): domain Eukaryota; kingdom Metazoa; phylum Chordata; class Aves; order Psittaciformes; family Psittacidae; genus Psilopsiagon; species Psilopsiagon aurifrons. Next base: position 10,114 of record JAOEHY010029252.1, on the reverse strand, counting down.
AGTTAAGTGAAAAAAAAAATCAGCCTTGGAAATAAATGAAAAATTAATCCCACTTTGGCCACAAACATAATTTTGTTCCTGTTTGCAAATCCCTGGACTTTAACAACTAGGCTGTTTTGTGTACTTCCCTCCACCCTGAAGTACCCACGCAGCACTAGCCAGAGGATTAAAACCAGGCAAGCTCCAACTCGATTTGGAGGTGATGGTTTTACCTCTGTTGGTCACTGTGTGTCAGCATAACCCTTTCTTGTCCTGGAGGCTGGGGTCCAGGAAGCATCAAACAGTTCTGGGCACTGACAAAACTGTGTGTGCTCTGAGATGGATCCGTGTCCGTCATTCAGAACTCCAGGACCTGAATGAACAATCTGCGGGTTGCCAGGTCTCTAATGGACTGAGCGCACACTCCATCTTCTCACCTGCTGAGCTCTGTGCACAGCTGCTTTCATTCTGTAGCCAAACCTGGAAAAACACACATCACAGGGAGGGAACTTCTGACGTGCAAACAGATGTGTACACAATGTGCCATGCGCGTGCCACAACTTGTGACTGCGGAAGACTTGTCTTGCTGAGAAACCAGGGGAGTTCCTTGCTCTTGCTACATTTTGGTTTTCTCTAGAAGGCAAACAGAAAAAGAATGCAAAATTGGTAGTGCAGTAAATGCGACCACGTTCTGTGCAATGCTGCAGTGCTGTGTCAGCATTCTGAAAGGGACCCTGCGAAGAAACTGCGCTCTTGCGCGTTTTGCACGGTTTTGCTGGCGGGCTGTCTGGGGTTGCCACCTGCTGGTAAAAATACTGCATAGCTTCCCGTCTGCCCGGGAGGAGACGCCGGTGCAAATGAGCTGCAAAACTACATGAGTAATGTTTTCTGGCTAAACAGTTTAACTTTTTTAATTGGAAATTTGTTTTGAGTGCAGCCACAGTTATTTTTCTCAAATTTAATTTATGTGGTTTTACTGATGTCTGGTTTTTGCAGATCATGCAAATTGCTAAATATTCATAGAATCATAGAATATTAGGTTAAAAAGGCACCTCAAGCATCATAAGGTCTGACCTTTCAAGGCAAAGCATGATCCACACTAGATTTTCCAGCACCCAGTCTAGCCAAAAAGCAATGAGCAATGCTTATTTCTAATAAGCATTTATTTCTAGTCAAAGAGCAATGCTTAACTTGTGTAAATTTCAAAGGCCCAGTTCTCATTTATTGCATTATTGTAATCACTGTACCAATCAGATATTCAAAGGGACCTAAAGGACCTGAATCTCAGAATCCTATTAAAACTTCAGGATTTTAAATTGCCTGCAGCAGGTTTGGAGAGCTCACCTGAAGTGCATTTCAAAGCTAAATTGGGACCACTTAACAGCCCATGTTGTTTCTCTCTCAAGCTCAAACACACAATTTGAGGTGACTTGCAACTCATGATATTAATAGTGCTACTGTAGTCACTGCCCATGCACATGTTCCTTCTGTCTCCCTTTGCATACCCAACTTCTGTTAGCTTGAAGAACTTATGCACCACATGGCATTAAACTTGTACCTCTAATGTTCAGATTCAGAGATGTGTATCAAACAGGCCCAGGGAAGGGGTGTGAGGAAATGCTCTTTGCTCAAAAAGGTGTGAAGACCCTATAGGAAATTCTGTTTGTGTGTGCTATAGCACTGTGCTGAGCACTGTCAGTCAACATGGACCTGCTGTTCGGAGCAGGTCAGATTTGACAAACAGGCCAGTGTGAGCCCTGGGCAGGAGGCAGTGGTGGCAGTGGAGTTTGGTGATCCTTTGCTAGCCCCCAGCAAAAGGATTGTGTGGGAGAGAGCATCTTGAGGATAGTATTGCTATCTGAGTGATTACTCATAAATCCCAGCTTAGTGGTTTTTTTCAGGAGCTAATCTCATTGTCTTCTGCATAACATGTACTTTTGCACAGCACAATAATTATCAGATATCTCCTGGCAATTAATAATTGAAAACCCTGTAGAGTGTGTGCTATTTGCTACTTGAACAGTATTTGATGACTTGTGATGCAAGAGCCGGGTATGGACCAGGTCTGGCAACTGCGGGGAAGGGAAAACATTTCAGGTGACTCATGTGAGGTCAGATGCTTGAATTGAACTTGCTATAGCAGGGTGGTTTTATTGAAGGCCACATAGCCTGGCTGTCTGATCCTGCTCTGTTCCATTGTACATGCCCTTCATTTGCCCCTGACTGGCACAAAATTGAGTTTGAAGTGGATTCAGCTGGATCTGTGTGTATGGGCTCATGGGATGGTTCTGCAAAGGGACATGCTTTCCCTCTTCTCTGCATGGGATGCACATGGGGTTCCCTCTTCCCTCTCTCCAGTTTGTGAAAAAGTTGTTTTCCACTTCTCTCTCTGCCTCCTCTGTTGAGGCATTTAAGGACTAGAGATGGGGAAGGACACTTCCTGGCCTTCAGCTTTGTTTCTTTCAAGGCATTATAATAAATGTCTAATCGCTTCCATCATGAAAAATGTGTTTTTATAGCTAGGGCTACCTGTTGTTAAGGCTGCCCAGCCCTTTGTCTGATTTTATGTTGTTAGTCATTTATAGCTGTCAGGCTCTAAAAAATTGGGATAAAATTTTTCATGCTTACTGGGAGTCTCAGATGAATTTTTATGGACAGTTTCACCAATTCCAATTTTTATGAGAAAAGCAAAGGGAATTACTTTGATAGTGTTTCAAATAACACCAAACCAAACAAAAATCCCTCTCTTTTTATTTGCATTTATTTCATGCTTAAAATTTGGAATATAGAGAGATGTCTTTAACATCCTTTTGAAAATTGGCCTGTGCTCTATCAATGGAATAGCATTGAAAAACTGTAACTTGACCCAAAACAGCAAAAAAGATTTCTGCAGGTAAAAAAAAATGCTGTAATGGACAATTATAAACCTTTCATTTTGAAGTAGGTAATGACCACTGATGATGAACCAGTGGTATGGGGATAAATATGAGAAAGGGACAGACTAGAGAAGACAGAATAAAAAGGGGGCAAACAGAAAGAATCAGCAGTGGAGACTCTCTATGTTTGTGCCACTAAAGCCTTCTCCAGGTTATGTTTATTTTGGGGAGGGGAAGGCAAATCTCTCTACTGAAAGCAGATGAGGTGTTTTTGAAAGCAGTCTAAACAGCTACCACTGAAAGCCGAAAGCTTTCAAAGATTATACCTTGGTTCCCCCTAAGAACTACAGCTCACCAGTGAAATACAGACACCTCCAACTCCAGCCCTTGGCCTCTAAGATCTGAATATAAATGGCTCGATTTTGAAGGCCACAGTGCAGTGAACAAGACCACTGAGACCAGAAAGGTGATGCTCTTGGCAGCTTGCTCTTGCCTCTGGAGCTGCCCTTGGAGTGTGTTGGAAACAACTACCAATTTCTCAGCTTTCAGAACAAATCAGCTGCTCCGGACACAGTTGTTATGTGCATTCCTGGATCAATAGATAGAAGAAGCATACATGTTTTATTTTCCTTAAATAACAATTCATTTGAATTTAAAATCAACGCTTTTCACCCTAAGATCAGAAAAATGAACAGAGACCATACTTATTTAGGATGGCAAAGCTGATGGTGAGCAGCACTACACAAGAGCAGTGGTGGCATGGTGTAGTCTTACTCACTAGTGACATATAACTCAGTGCATGACACTGATGTCATGGTGAGGTCTGAATCAGGACCTGCCCCTGGTAAAGCAGATGAACTTGAGCTATATTAACAAGCCTCCTCACTTGTGCCAGTAGTTTGTAGCTATCTGCGTAGTATGAGAGACAGGTATTCAGACATAGTAGCTTAAGTATGTGTGATGCTGGGAAAGAAGAGGTATGTGACACTTGCTAAAATCAACAGATCAAGAGTTGGGTGATCTGAGTTTCCATTTCATCATTTTGTGAATCCTGACCTAAATCCTGTAATGAAGCTTGCAGCAAAAACTTGGATATCAATTCCTCAAATTGTGGGTCAGTAGATGCTGGCACAGCATGAAAAATTTGTTGCTTCTGCCTGAAATATTAAGCCCCCATAAAATTAAATTGGAAGAGAAAGAGACTGACCTGTAATTAAGTTTCATGGTATCTGATTGGGTTTGAGCACTGAAACCTTGATGAATTATTTGATCCCCTGTTGTTCTAAAATGAAAAGAGTAAAGGTGCAACAGTACATCTAAAATCTGTGCTCCATTTTTTTTCTATAGAAAAACTAGATGAAGCGAACATAGAACGGAACATTAGATTGACAACGAGGCATTAATTTATTCACTGTGCTTTAGTTTGAATATAGATATAAAATGCCTGCTGAAACAAAGAAACCTTACTTTTGATTTCTGATGCGCCAAAAATTCAAGCCAATGCTAAGGGTAGAGATTAAAGTGTGTGTGTATGTGTGCATGTGCCAATGAGCACACAACTTTTCATAATTGGTGTCTCTGCAGCATCTGATTAATTTTTATGCTAATTTTTCTGCAGAAAAGATTCAGTGTGTTACAAAGTCTGGCATTCAAGACAAACCAAATGCTGTCAGCTACTTCTTTTTATGAAAGATGAATCTCAAATCAGTTTTATTGCTCCTTTATTTTTGAGTTACTAAGAAAAAATAAAGAAGTTCATTTTTATTAATGTTTCAGTTTACTTCATTTGACCTTAATTCCAAAGTTGTATTTGATACAAAAGTCTATCTCTTACATGTCTCTTCATGTCTGTACTCTAGAGAGAGGCAACCTTGCTACTGCAATACCTGAGCATCTGTTCAAATGGTGTTGTAAATGGTGAACATATTTGTAACCAGCCCATTAAAAAAATGTAGCAAAACAATCTAGCAACAATTTAAGATGTGGAAGAGCGTTTCTGAGAAGCTGAGGGCGTTTAAATGTGTGTGGGCTTCACATTAGAAAACTGAAAATGGAAGGAAACTAAGAAACTTCGTGAGATTTGTGATCATTCTATTTTGAATAAGTTAGTAAGGAAATTTGGTAAGTTACACAAGTAACCTTTATGTTTTGGTGAATTTCATTCCAAGATTGTACTTAGAGATCACATTGAACCTTAACTCTTGGTGATTTTTAAAAAGTATACATTGAGGTGTTTTACTTAAAGTATGCAATAACTCTCCCTACCAAAGAACACAAAACTACTGGCTTATATTCACATTCATGCACATACTCTTACACCACTTTTTGCTTTCAAAATGTCAGGTGGGAGAAGGTGGTTGTATTTAGACATTATCAATAAGACCACACAGGTGTCAGGAATGGGCAAAAAATTTGATTTGCCCTTTATTAAATATTTTCTTCTCTATAGAAATTCATGTTGGCAGCTGAGAAAAGTAGAACTAGCTGATATGTTTGAAGACACCTATAGTCCAGCTTTCACACAATTCACTTTCTTCCAGTTTATGGAAGAGATGATAATTCTTTCCTTTTTTAAAAACAGGTTGAAGCATTAACTTTCCAAAAATGACCTGTGCACAGGATGGTGTTTGGGTACGCATGAAGATTGGAATAGAAGCTCTAAAATCCTCCAGCGCAAGTTGGTAAAGGGTGGCAAACTTTCAATATGGAAGTTTTTAACAGAAGTTTCTCAAAAAATTGTAGTGAAAATAATTATTTCAAATATTATTTCAGATTTAATTTGCATCAGTGTAGGAACAGTAAAAAGCCTTGCATGACAGTCAAGTGAATATTTATATCCTGCCCCAGCTACCGTACTGCCCTCAAATGCCCTGGTATTGCAGTGTTCTCAGTACTTTTCCATCCTGTGCTTAATGACATGACCAAAATGGGCCAAAGCATTTTAGTTTATTACTCCTACTATGCAATTTTGCTAATATTTTGGTTTCCTCAGCTCTTCTCAAAATGCCCGATGAAAGCTATGAAATTAGTTTAGAGTGTGCTTTCATGGAATTAGCAAATACCTTGATCTGGAAAGAAGCTGTATGGATATGAAACAGGTTCTTTATTTCAGCTGGTTTTGTGACATAAGCACACAATCAGCAATATCTCTCTGTCCAAAGCAAAGCTGTGAGGTGTGTGTATGTGCCCTATAGAAACAATTGCATGTTGTAAACTTTTTTTACCCATGGATTTCCTGTGCTTAAGGGGTGATTCTTGGTCATGGAAAAATTCTGCTTTTTCAAGGCACTTTCAGGAGTTGCCAGGCCTGCAGTTTTGCATTCTGCCAAAACTACTATTAGAATAAAAGCCTTATTTCTAACATGTAGTTTAATGTAAGAAAATGGAAAACCTAACTAGATTATTTATGTTTTTAATCCAACTTCACACTAAAATGGTGTCTTAACAGCCTTTTTTATGGCAAATAGTTTTGTGTCAGCATATATCTCCTTTCTAACATCACTCTAGTATCTTTCACTACAAAGAAGATATTTTTTCTGACAGATATCACCTAATGTGATATTTTACTGCTTTATATCATCCTTAACCATTGAGCAAAGAGTGAAAATTAAGTAAGTAATCTTTACCAAAGAATGATTATTTAAAGCTAAGCTATTAATAAAATCCTCTGACAGGTGGAGGTACTTAGTAATATCAATTAGTTCTCTCTTTAGATATGAAGTATTCATTTTATAAATTTATTTATTCTCTATATAATGTTTCTTGTCTCTTGAAAAAGTCTTGCTATTGGGAATCCATCATGCTATGCATTTGGAAGAATATTCTGTAGACAATATGGATGTGCTTTCAACAGTTTGGGGAAAAAGGAGCAAGTGGTTATGTTTTGCAAACATGAAGATGAGTCTGAGTGTTGGATTAAGAAAAAGATTAGGAGACGGCTTTGTGGAAATCTTTCGCTCAGGTACCACGTTTGCTGTGTGGAGACAATAAGTTATGATAGGCATTACTAGCAACATATGTTTTTTTTCTATAATGCCATATTTCTTAGTTAGCTTTCTCTGTTCAAGCTTTTGTGAACTCAAAGGTAATTTGTTTCCGGGTAATATAAAACAGTCACTGAGAGTGTTATAATTTCATTGTAAGGACTTAGTTCATCACTCAGAGTGCTCAGCTGATGATCTGCATGACAGCTGAGAGCAGAATAAATAATAATAGCTGTGAATCACATCAGCATGGAGATGTTAAAGAAAACCAAATGCTTTTTTTTTTTTCCCCAGGAATTTGGAAAAGTCGTCATGCTCTCAGTGCACTGGAATAGAGACAAGTGATCTGATTTTTGTTCCTGTCATTCTGTGTCAGGGTGCATGGTGCAAACAGGGAGGCAAATGCCTACGTTCTGCCTGGCAAGGAGCAGCCAGGTAGTTCATCAGCTTTTTTAAAAAGCTCCAACAAGACTAAAAAGAAAAAGCTGGTGTTCATTTGTACGTAATGAAGTCTCTCTCCTGTGGGGAAGTTGACTATTCAGTCAGGCTGAGACAATCCACAGTGAAATTCTGGCAGAAATCAACTTATTGTTTATAAAACTAATAATAAAAATGTAACTGGAATATGGTAGTGTTACTATCATCTTCTAGTAAATGCCATCTGGCAGAGAAAACAGTGGTGGCTTTCTCTTTTTCCTTTAGCTTTGTGATGGTATGTGCTGGTGGTTTTGTTTCTTTTTTTCACTGAAGGAGTGTTGCTCCCAAATTAACCTCCATTTAAATATAAAAAGGTTAGACTGTACTCTGCAGAACTGTTCTGCACTGATCTCTGCACAACTGTTCTAGAACTGACTTTCTTTCAGATATGCCAGCTCTTTTTTAAATATATTGTATATTTTTGCTCAACTCATAGTTTTAATTTTGACTGGACAACAAGAAAAATGTGTTGTCCTCTAATGTAAGTGATTTTTCTCCATGTGATTGAGTCAGCTGAGTAGTTGGAGGGAGCTTAGAAAAGGGAATTGTAGCCAGTTCCAAGTCAGCAGGGAAGCAGGAAATGAAGAGAGGAGGGAAAACCAAAAAGAAGCAGCAAGGTGACAGAAAAGGGAAAGATTTACTTGTCTGTTATGTCAACCAAAGGGAAGATGAACTCAACTAGATTATATTTTGCAGCATAACATGTTTCACAGAGATGCTTGGCTTGAGATGTTTCTTGTGGTTTATAACAGATTGTATTACGTAAAGTTTAGTAAAATTGCCATTTTTCTTTTTCTTTTTTCTTTCTATTATTTTTATTATTTACTTAAACTGTTTAAGTCCACAAATGTAAAGATATTTTGTAGTGTAGTGATGGGGATATGGCACCATTATCAGTGTAGACCTTGAGACCATGCCAACCCAAAGATGCTGTTTGCAAACCATCTCCCTTTGCTTGTTTCTCTTTTGCTTCTGAAAATATTAATCCATACTGATCTTAACAAGAGAGGGTGAACAGGGAGGGGAATTCTGCTAGTGTTCTTCCTAGGCTGTGTTATGTGGGTAATGAGTTCCTTTTATTTTTCTGTACTTACACCCTTTGTCCAGGTAATGCATGCTGGAAAGCTCAGTATTTCCTTGTGGAAAAATACCTTCCCTTTTGGAGTATGTAGTCTGCACAGGACAGTATTATTGTCTTGTTACTCAGAATCACACATGCATAATTTTTATTATTATTATTGTAAAAAAAACCCAATAGTTTATCAGTGACTTATGAAGAATACTATTTGTGTTTCTTGGAGTTAAGTTACTGCAATGGATGGCTCATGTCTTCCTTGCAATAAATTCCTTACTTCTCCTCCACCACTGCAGTATTGTGATAAACGGCATAAAAGGTGTAAAGAATGGAGGCCAGCTTGTGCATGATGTTCCTTCACCACCTCATCCTCACTATGCAAGGGATGTTGCAATGGTGAATGGTGGAATTTCACTGTGGTAAACTCCTTCCCCTCACAGGAAAAAGTGCCTGGAGAAAAATCATGCTTAAAGTCCCTAAGTTGTGTGTATTATGTTCTGTACTTAGCACTTTTGCCCCCTAACTTAATACTTATTTTGCAAGTGTCCTAATGGAGACTTTCCTAAAAACTCATCTCCCGATATGCTGTGTAGTTCTAAGAGGCATGGCCTGGCAGGTGATGGAAAAGGGCATTTCCTGGGAGGATCCTTTGATTTTCTTGCCGGGCTCTTGAAAGAACTGAGTAATGACAAGCTGGGGAATGTTTGACTGCTCTGGATGGGAAGAAATCCCCCTCCAGAAAAGGGATTCCTACAGAGTTATCTGACTGTTACACCTTGCATGTGAAATGTAAGAACTCCGAGGTGGCTGTTTCCTGCTGATGCTCCCCAGCTGCCTGCTGGCCCCACAGGCTGGCTGACAGCCCATGGGGAAGGTGGAGACTCTCCAACTGCCTCTTACTAATGGTAATAGTGCAGGAGGATGGCTACCAAATTGCATGATGGCCTCAGGCTTGGTACAAAGCAGATGTCACCCATAACTGAGCCATGCTGAGAATCACACTTCATACCCACAGCCTACTGCTGCTCTCCCCGTATGGCTTCCTTGCATTGGAAGGAAGAGGCTATTTTAAAGGTCTAGATGCTGTTGAGCTGAACTTAGGATTCCATTTGCCCAGCATGACATTCTGTAAAGAAGCAGAAGGGCTTCCCTCTTCTTCCCTCCTCTCACATGCATGTTTGAGTTGTGCTTGTTTGTTTTAGCACTTGGAAAATGGCAAGGTACTTTATCACCTGCTGGTACCATAAGAGGTTCTTGGCATGTGTTAATGTTTGTATGCTGTTGAACTGAAGTGCAGTGCTATGATTTAAAAGGGAAATTCAAAGCCCTGTTGTGCCTGCCTCCCAGCATGGTTTCTAAAGCATGGTACCTGTGTGGCAGGGTGCTTTAAAAGGAGAAAGAAGCCCCAGTTAGAAGAGCAGAGTCATTGTGAAAGGAGTGTAGACACATATCCTGGGTTCGGCAGTGGCAGTCGGTTTTCTCCTTCTTGGTAGCTGGTGTGGAGCTGTGTTTTGTTTGTTTTTTTTTTTTTTTCTTTTGACTTTTGGTTTGTGAACAGTGTTGATAACACCAATGTTTTAGTTACTGCTTGGTACATTTTGGTCTGGCGAAGGACTTTCTGAGTCTCATGCTCTGCCAGGGAGGAGGGTAAGCCGGGAGGGAGCAGAGACGAGGCATCTGATCCAGATTGACCAAAGAGGTATTCCATAGCATAGCACGTCATG
>JAOEHY010029248.1:47896-58122 GCA_025447955.1 Psilopsiagon aurifrons | reverse complement strand
AAATGAGGCATCAGCAAGAGTGTTACATTCCACTTTCTCATCCACAAAGCCTTGTTTTAAAGGATCAGTTCTTGCACAGACACTGCAGTACTCAGGAGTCCAAGTCCTCCTGCACACCCTTACACTGCACTGAAGAAAGCTTTGTCTCCCTGGCAGAGCTCAGCATATCCAGGAGGAAAACTCCAACCATTGTATACACTCCCTTTGAAAACATACCCCCAAATCCCAGGAGGAGAAAGCGTTTGCCTCCCATGCCTTTGTGGAACTGTGTGGAACCAAGTCCTAAGCTCACCATCAGAGAGGCCCTGGGAAAACAGATCCCTGGGCTGTAATGTCAGGATTTAGCTGCAATGGATGAATCCCAGCCTGGCTTTATGCTCTGTGGCGTGACCAGGCAGATGGGCCATCAGTCATACACTGGTTCAGTGCTGGCCTCCTGTCTCACCCCCAAATGAAGCAGCAGGGATTCATTCCCTTAAACAGCTTAAAGTGGAAGCAGTTGGGGATGACAAATGGTGGCAGAAAACAGGAAAGTGCTAAAATAAGACCCAATTAATTTCAGTTCCTTGAATGTGAAGCAAAGGAATTGCCACAGAAAGAAAGGGGAAGAAACTCAATTGGCTCTTGTCAGGCTTTTGTAGCCATCCCACAGCCAAGGAGCAGGGACTTTCTGTGGTCACCAGCAACTTGGTCAAACCAATATCAACCATGGGGAATGTAAGTGGCCACCCCACGATGTGCTTCTGGTAAGGATGACCACCACCATGCAAGGGGGAGACTCTTGGGAATGCTGGGATGGAGACTCAGTTATAGTGGACAGAGCGAGGTCTGCCTTTGCTGGAGCTTCAGCTGCAAGAGCTGCTTGTGTAAGCCAAAGCAATCTGCAAGGGAAGGGTAAAGCCAAGAGCCTGTGAAATCACTGCTTGGGGAGGAACTGGCTTCGAGGGATTGAAGCCAAATGACCTGAAGCCATTCAGTGGCAAAGATTTAAGTCAATGAGACCCATGAGGGTAGATCATGCCCATGCTCCCACCATGTGCTCTGTGGCACTGGGTCACTGCTGGCCTGCTCCATCGCAGCGTGTCCATGGGCATCAGCTCTGTCTCAGATGAAGGAAGACTTGGCTGGACCAGAGATAACTGTGCACACCCGCAGCCCGGTGGGGGGAAGAGTGGCTGCATCAGCACCTTGAAAGAGCTGTTTCAGCAACATCCTCCTGCCCAGAGCCCTGGCCTGGCCCCAAAACATGAGGCAAAGAGCTGCTGCCTTCCTGTAAAATGATGTTCTGTTGTGCCCAACGCTGGGGACACTTCGTGCAAAGAGGGGACAAAACGAGCACTTACTTGGCACGAGCCTCCAACCCCTGAGGATGGAGTGTGGCAGGAGCAGGGATTCAGACTGCACAGCTGATTCCCAGTGGCAGCTGAGGGCAGTGCCCTGGCTTGCAGCATCATTTCCCTTCACGAGGCTGTTGGGTTTTACACTCAAGTTCTGCATTTTCCATAAGTAATCCAGGCAGAGGAACTCAAAAGTAACAGAGAGCAGAAGAGCCCTGCACCGAAGCACTGAAGTGTACCACAGAGCACTGATTGTTTTCCAAGCTCCAGCCCTGGGACTTTTCTGCATGGCTCTTCTACTGTCAGCACACCATTTGCTCTACTCACCCGCTCAGTTTAAATGTGCTATTAATAATGCAGCTCTGTATTTACTGCAGTTTACGTTACTGTTCCACTGTTACTCCTTGATCACTCCTTATCCTCTCTGTAGTGCCAGGCAAGGCTCCAAACCCCAAACAGCAGCAGCAGTGTTACTACAGACCAAGCCGCAGCCCCACCAGGTCTGAGGCAGGGATCATTTATCTTCCCAAAGCTGGCACCCAGGAAAACAGGAACAGCTCCACTTCCTCTCTGGCTCTGTGATCCGACCTACACTTTTCCAGGGCAATGTGTACAGTCAGCTCTTCCAAGGGATCTAAGCCAGAAAACTGTAAAACATCATTAACTTGATTAATCCTGGCTCTACAGCACCTGCTGGAACAGGAGCAGGAACGGGCTGTCAGGCTGGTTCAGCAGCACAGGCCTCCCTGCAGGATGCTTTGCTAATGATGCCTCCCTTGACCAACTCTGCTCCTAAAAATCACTGCCTGACCCTGCAGCCACAGCATTCCTCCTCATACAGCTCCTATGCCTCCAGTTCAGTATCCAGGCTTGGCCTCGCCTTGGAATTGCAGTGCTCATCCATAGCTCAGGGCTGCATAACCCTCTTTGGCCGGAGGGACTTAAACCAGTCTATCACATCACACGGAAAAGCTTTAAATCAGGGAATGGTTTGAGTTGGAAGGGACCTTAAAGCTCCTCCAGTTCCAACCCCTGCCACAGGCAGGGACCCCTTCCATAGAGCAGGGTGCTCCAAGCCCTGTGTCCAACCTGGCCTTGAACACTGCCAGGGATGGGGCAGCCACAGCTTCTCTGGGCACCCTGTGCCAGCGCTCAGCACCCTCACAGGGAAGACCTTCTCCCTAAGAGCCCATCTCAGTCCCCTCTGGCAGTTAAAGCCATTCCCCTTGTCCTGTCCCTGCAGGCCCTTGGCCAAAGCCCCTCTCCAGGCTGGAGCAAGATGCTCTAGGGGAAGGTGTCCCTGACCATGGCAGGGGGTTGGAACTGGATGAGCTTTAAGGTCCCTTCCAACTCAAACCATTCTATGATTTCGTGGCTCCAAATTTCTGAGGACAATTCACTACCACAACACAATTAAGGTGACCTCTTAAGCTTCACAGAGAACCGATGTGAACACCTGGATGAAGGGGCTATTTAGGTCAGAACTAGAGAACTAACAAATGCTACATCTGCAGATGCAAACCATGGCAGATGCTCCTCACTGCAGGACTGTGGATACCTCGTGGGGCTCCTTCTCAGCAAATGCTCTGTAGCAGCCCAGACTGTAGCCTGGAATCGCAAGTGGTTTTGTTACCGTGTTTGTTCTTTCCCAGCCACCCATTTGCCAACTGCATCCAACTGATTTCCCGGTTGTTCACAGGGTGACATGTGTTTGACAAATACCTACCAGGTGCTACAGCTGGGGGAAGGCACAAGGAAACCTCTCATGAACATTTGCGAAGTGAAACCAGAGACCTACCAAGCTAATGCATTTGTTAAGCTTCAGCATCATGTCCAGTACACTGGACACAGATTTCAGGCGCTGGAACAGAATGGATCCCATTGAGATACTCCACAGAGGCACCTTCACAATCCCAATGTCTCCCACTGCCTGATGTGATCCCCTTTAGCACAGCTCCCCTGGAAGCAGGAGCTCCTCAGCAGGATAAGTGCACTCTGGCACTTCACCATCTTCGAGGTACCACTGAGAATGACCATGGGTTGAAACTTGCCTAGATGGTGCTGAGCAAACTCCAATGTTAACAACTCATGTGCACTGCATTCTGATTAAAATCAAATGCATAAACAAGAAAGTCTGATGTCTGAAGAGTGGCTGACACCCCTCAGCTACCCCATTTCTAACAGCCAAAGCGATGGCTGTTGGCTGCATGACAAAGTTCCCCCAGTTACACAACCACATAACAGGACCTTCACAATATTCCTTTATTAAATATCCTCTTTGATACAGAATATCGAAGCAAAAATAGCTTTAGACCTCTGGTTTGATACTTCTTACAGGAGTCTTTTGTGTAGCCACTGTTACAGCAGCTCATGTTGCCATTGAAGGAATAGATCTTTATCACATGTCGCGTTTCTCCCTGTGTGGAGATCTGTTCCATACAAAGAAGTCTTAAAGTGTTGGAAAATTCTTACAGAAACCAAGAAAACTCTGAATTCTGGGCTTCAACTAATTAAGAAATCTAACAGTTGTGTCACAGACACATAAAATTCTATAGAAATGAAGTAGCAGAACAGGAAATGCATCCTCAAAAGCTTCTAGAAGCTGTGGCAGTGCATGGAAGCACAGCAAAAGATAGGCCTCAAGCAGAAATGCTTCCATACGGTGCTGAAGCTTCAGCACAGGACTGCCCAATCCCATCTCTCAGTTCTGAATGTGACTTCCAATACTGGAAATCCATCATGTAACATCCATGTGGCAACAGGCACTACCTCCAAGATGAGACTCTGCCCCGCAAAAGCTGATCAGCATCAACAGGTTCTGCTTTGACTTAATTCTGCCACTGCTGTTGCACTGTTTGAGACACAGATGGTCTCCTTCATTTTATCCTTTTCTATGTAAATCAATAATCTCATTTTTAACATTAATGAACAGTAGATAAATGGTTCTTTGGCTCAAAACTCCTACAACTGCAGACATTCTCACTAAATCGATAAGGCCCATCAGGTATCCAGATCACCTGATTAGGTATCCAGGTCCTCCTGGCACAAGATGACAACTGGGGACACAGTATGTGCCACTGCTGCACAGCTGTGGAGCAAACGTATCTCTTGTGATGAACATTCCAATCAGGATCCTGAAGTTATCACCAAAACACTATTTAAGGGGTTGCTTGAGGTCAAACAAACCAGTCCCTCCTTTAACAACTTTTCCCACCACGAGGCACGCGGAAGGGGATCGCAGCTCATCACAGGCACCTGCAACAGAAGTCAAACAAAACTCCTATCAGGATGCTTCCAAAGGATTCTCAAAGCTCATTGCTGAAACGAGCATTTTGGTTTACACGGTTCAGCCCCTTTGGTTAGAGAAAGGCACTGCCACCTACTGTTCAGATTCCATTTGCATATGTGAGAGCAGGAGCCCAAAACTCTTCCTACCCCTCTCACAGTGACTATTATCTGACCCCAATCCTTTTGTCCAAAGAATTAAGCCACACATTACTAAGCTCTCCCTATTCAGCATGAAAAGACAACACGTTCTGAATCCTAAGGGAACACAGGTCTGACCTTCCAGTGAACACATTTTGCTGATTAAATACAACAAATAAAAAATGCATGTGAGGCAAAACCAGAAAGATTCCCTTTTCATTGCTGCCTTTTTCCTTTGTTAGAGTGAATCCTTTTGATGTGGATTTTAAATCCTTCTGGCTACATATGAAGAGAACATTTCACTGGAGAGACATTCCATGAATTCCTTTCATTTTGTGGTTACTCACTGTAGCAAAAGTGTCACAGCTATTTGGAAGCTCCCCAGATGACATGTCTGGCTAGGACTGGTTTGCTTCCACTGGTTTTTATAAGCACCCAGGCTGGTTTTCATTCATCCTAATGCTGGAATTCTGTCATTGGAGCAGTTGGAAGACTGGAAATAAAACTGTTAAACTTCAGGTAAGTTTTTCCTACAGGGCAGAATGTACTGAGCTTTCTAAAGATGATGGGGGAGAAGCTGCACCACAGCACAGTGTATGGCATGTGCTGCTCTGATCTCAGCTGAATAACTACATAGCTGCTCCTAAATGTGTGCCAGCTGAAGAAAACCCAGCTTTTTTTGTCAGATCACTAAGCAAAACAGTCTGAACTGTCCTGTTTGCTCACATGGTGTTAACAAAGAGTTATTCTTTGAACAAACAGCCAAAGGGATCTCACTTTGGATGCACCCCAAACACTGTTCAGCACTCTGATGGGTCATCTCACACTCTTAAATGATGCTTCTCACACTGGCTGTGCACAGTGGCCACAAGCTTTCTTCCTTCCTTCTTACTGATCACAGCAGGCATCCTTGCAGCATCTCTTCAACTGTACAGTCAAGTGACCAGTTACACTGAAGCAGATTAGATCCACACCGCTGCAATCTGCATTATGACTTTGATTTCCATCGTGGTGAAAACATTAACTCCCTCCACTGGTAATAGTGCAGCTTTCCTGCCAATCCATGGTGCCCTTCTGTCAGTATGCACTTCCCATCTTTATTCATAATGTTAGCCATAAAGATAATTACATTTCACTTGGCAAGAAATGTACTTCTAAGTCAGTGTGTGACAGAATGTAAATCCAGAGAGGGAGCGCAACTGTGCAAGAAACAGTTCAGTTTCCCCCTGATTTACACCGTTCCTTTCTGATTTTCAGGTGAATTAAGTCAATTGTAACCAATGCTATTAATTAAAACCAAATTACCTTCACAGAGAAGGTACAGAGCTGATGAAATTCAGGGATAAAAGTATCTCTGACATCTGTGCAAGGCAGTTTAAGGTACTAGCTGAAGAGATCATGTTGAGAGCATTTCCCATTTGTAATAGGCAGCAAAGGCAGCACAGTGGCTTCCAACAAGGAAAGCATCCAACTTGCAAGTGACAGAAACCAGGACTATTTGCAAAAGGGAGACATAATCAGTACCCAAGGATAAGATCACACAAACTGTGTTTACTGACAGACTTAAAGTACAAGCTTTTTTGACAGAACTCTTGAATGCAGGTGGCTGCTGCTGTATTTCAGATGTCCTGCACGATGCACACAACCATTGACCTCTACACCTTCCAGAGCAGCAACTGGAGGGCAGGAAGGATGATCTTGGGCACTTCACATGGCATCACTACCATTAGACAAATGAGTCTGACCCTTTGCCTGCGACTGAGTGAACAAGCAAAGACAGTGAAGTGCTGAAGCAGAAGAAACCAGAATCAAAGTCACAACCAGGAAGCCTGTTCTCACAGCAAAATTCGGAACAGAGAAGAAATGAGAACATGGAAGTCTTATTAGAGACATAACAACAAAGCAGAGGCGACAGTTTTAACAGCAGAGGCAGATTTAGTAGTGTGTTATAAAGCTTTGCTCTAACAAATCTCAACATTGTTATAAAAATGCCTAAAGAAAGGAGTCGCAGACCCCATAAATGACATGTGGGAGCCGACTTCATTGGAGCTGACAGAATTCCATTAAAAACATCTGGAACATTTTTCTAGGCAAAGGCTTCATGAAAATTTTAGCCTCTGGCATATTTTGTTTTCCCCTAATGCAATTATGCATTACTCAAAATAGGGGAAAGTTACAATGAAAACAAAGCCTATGAGAAATGCTGCAGCCATCAATTTCAAACTAAACCACTTACCCATCATTGTTGCTTCCTTCAAGAATTTGTAGCTGGTTTCAAATGTCATCTGCTGCAGAGGGGAGGAGTTGGATTGAATTCCATAACGATTCAGTGGTTTATAAAATCCTTCAAAACACATGTAATCTGCCACAAGGGAAAGGTGCCGAGGGTCTACCACAATCCCTAAGAAGACAAGAAAGAGCAATCATCAGAGTATTCAAGGGCTAAGGTTTGGGGTTTTTAAAGTAAATTAGGCCTAAATTAAACCCCCCTGAAGCTAATCAACATGGAGAATATCTCTAGTAACAGTCTTCTGGCAGTTGTACCTCTTCGTGAGTAGCTGGCTTAGCTGCTCCCTTCAAATACACAAGAGAGACAAACCTCACTGTAATACAAACCAACCTCTCCCCAGGGAAACTAAACCATTAAGAATGCTGTAAGGCAGCTGAATTGCTCTACATAAAATCACTGAAGTCTGCTTTATGCAGAAGGGGATCACAGAATGGTCTGGGTTGGAAAGAATCTTAAGATCATCCAGTTTCAACCCCCCGCCATGGGCAGGGAAGCCTCACACTAGACCATGTCGCCCAAGGCTCTGTCCAACCTGGCCTTGAACAGTGCCCATCCACTTGTGATGGGACTGAGCTCCAGCCCCTCACCTTGTGGCCTGCATTAGCAAAGCAGAGTCAGAAAGGTTCTCATATTTTCTGTGCATACCTGGCACCCACAGAAAACCCTATTTAGGCTGAAAAGAAACAGCACTTCTGTAAAAATAACATGGGAGTTGGTGTCATGGGGGGTCATTAACAGCTCTGTCAACATTTACCCAGCAGTGCTTGAACCACTTGAAGGTCAGACCACTCTGGGCTGCCAGCTGGCAAACCTGATCTTGTAACTGGTTGCTAAAATTCCCACTATATTAATCTTCCCTCTTCTCAATAGTTAAATTCATAGCAAGACTTAGCTCGCTTGAGGCAAATTCAACACGCCTAACTTCAGCAGGCTGTGAAGTCAGGCATCTTCCCCAAGCCTGGACTCTGAGTAACCTATGCAGAGAGAAGAACATTCACACAGGGAAATGCAGCTATTTTAGGAAAGATATTAAAACTCAACTCAAAAGGAAGCCTGGACTCCCATCATTAAAGAGCTAGAGTGAGGCAAGGCTAATCCTATTCTCAGGGCCTCTATACAACTCGAACAGTTTCCTCACACATCAGCAGTTAATTTGCCTGGACCTTCCAGCTTGTAAAGAATAAATGGACCAGAATAGAAAAGCTCTGTGAAGAGGGGATAAATTCCACCTTGCCTAGTGAATTTTCTCCTGATTAAATGGAAGCTAACAATGAACTAACAAAGTGTTCACAGCAGGCACTATAATGATGAAAATAATGAGAAAGTGCAGCTTAAGAATACACACATAAATGAAAAGATCATGCACACAAATTTAAGCATGGTGGCTGGGTTTTCCCACCTTTAATTATAATAAAGACTATCTTAATAAATACAAAGAAATCTTACCATATACAGCAAATACATCTTTTATTTCCTTAATAATCACCCTCAGGGCAGACTCTATTCCATAGTTTTTAGCCATGGCATGAATATCATTGCAATAAAGTCTGTTCAAATCCAAAATCTGAAAGCAAAGAAACCACAGACACAAGTTAGGACTGTAGTTACTCTGTAGTTCCAAAGAACTTAAGCCAAGACAGCTTTTTTCCTCTAGTTTTCCTTAGCTTAAGCAGCACCAACAGTTAAAGAACAACTAGGCAGCAGCTCAAATACAAAGATTAATTCTGGGGATTTGTGTTTAAATCAGTGATCTCAGCATTATGTATGTGAACAAGATACTGGAACCAAAACTCACCACAAGAGCAAATCAGCTGAAATTAGAAGCAGCAAACAAACATGTCAAGCAGCAGAGGAACACGTTAAAATCTTCTGAATACCACAATGCAAAGGCCAGGCTGTCTCAGCCAGCCAAAACTTCTAGCAAAGCAGTAGAGAAGACGTAGCTTGAAACAATCCTGAATTTGTGGAGTTATGGGTTAGATGACATGATATTCATCTCCAAGTGCTGCAATTTGTTTAGATGGAAGAACTCCTTCCAGTAACATGTACAGAAACAGCTGGAAGCATGGTGTGAAATTACGTGTCATTAGACACTGGGCTGCTGCACAAAACCTGATTTGCTGCCCTTGAGAAAAGGCTCTGCTGAGCTACATCTGGGGGTAAAAAAGGAGGACAAAGAGCATTTAAGAACTGAAAAGGCTACACATCACCTCTGCTACATTTAAATGGCATCCACCATCCACTGTCTCTCCCTAGAAGACAAAAAATCATTCCAGTTTGGGATTATAAATAGATTACGTACATCAGAGTATCTGAACAGCTCTGCAAGGTTTATCCCTTCAGTGTGCAGAACGAGTTCCTTCTCTCCTTGCTTATTGGTGCTTTCATTCAACAGGCATCGTGTGATCCCCTTCACCTCATGAATAACTGTGTTCCGTGCGAGGGAGACAAGCAATGAGGAGAGGTCGAAGTACACCTTCATCAGTGGGAGTGCCAGGGAAACCTGGAAGTCAAAAACCAACACAGTGGTGCTGTTCTGTGAGCAAGCTTGAATTTGGCTCAGCAACAGCCTAGTTCTTTTTAAGGCTAAAAGCAGACAACTGGAATTCCCCTACCTGTGTGTTTAGGATCATTAAAGTCTGACTAGAATTACAGTTGAATGATGCTAATATGAACATGCCATCCCAGGAGCATTTGTCCACATTGCTTTCTGATCTCTGATCTTACATGGATTAGTTGTTTTGGGGTAGCTTGTTTTGGGGGGTGGGCTATATGTTTGTTGAGGTTTTCCTTGGTTTAAGATTTATGATTTTTTCAACAGCCTAGCAGTCACTTTTATTCATCAAGAGCTACACAGTGGTGCATCATTTGATGAGGCATTGAACAGGCTGCCCAGGGATCACCATCCCTAGAAGTGTTCAGAAACAGCGTAGATGAGGCCCTCAGTGACATGGTTTAGTGGTGGACTTGGCAGTCCAGAGGTAAGAGTTGGACTTGATGATCTTAAAGGTCTCTTCTAACCTAGCTGATTCTATGATTCTATTCTACGATCATACATGTAAAGATTAAAGCACAATAATAACGAGGATAATCATGGGACTGGAGCACCTCCCTTATGAAGACAGGCTGAGAAAGTTGGGGCTGTTCAGCCTGGAGAAGAGAAGGCTGCGTGG
>JAOEHY010029248.1:0-45859 GCA_025447955.1 Psilopsiagon aurifrons | reverse complement strand
TCAACCTGTGGGAGTTGCATTCTTTCGATTCTCCTTCCCATCCCTCCAGGAGCAGAGGGAAGAAAAAGAGGGAAGTGTGTGAACAAACTGCGTGGCTGACTTATGGCTTAAATCACGACATGCAGTTTCAAGAACTTGAATGTGTGCCTCACTTTGCTTGATTATGCATCATTAACACAGACCTGGGAGCTCTACACAGGCAGCACCATATTGATCAAAAATGGGCAAATTGATCTCACTTTTGGTTCTTTGGTCTCTTAAGAATCTGGATAATCATGTGACAGTTAACAATGTAATTTCTGCGTTCATACTTTGAACTGCAATCTCCAGGGGGACTTTGAATAAAAATCCTGTAAGCTAATCTCTTTGTAATGCAGAGTATACTGCGGAAAGAAATGAAAATGTTGGCTTTGACGCAATGATTGTTGGGATTGTATTTATTAGTAAGAGGAAGATAAAATGGGAACTTGAATATGGGCTAAATTGATGCATACAGCAAAGGCAGTCTTGGTGTAAAGTGAAGCGATTGAGTATTTGCTGTTCTATCATAGGTGGGAGGTAGCAGTAGTGGTCTCACTGGCATACTTATGGCAGCACTGTTCCTGATGAATCTTGGCTTTTGTCTCTGAGCTAAACATTACATTTAGGGGACTTATAAGGATGCTGGGGAGAGACTCTTCATTAGGGACTGTGGTGATATGACAAGGGGTAATTGGTTAAAACTTAAACTGGGGAAGTTTAGATTGGATATAAGAAAGTTCTTTAATGCAAGGGTGTTGAGGCACTGGAACGAGTTGCCCAGGGAAGCTGTGAATGCTCCATCACTGGCGGTGTTCAAGGCCAGGTTGGACAGAGCCTTGGGTGACGTGGTTTAATGTGAGGTGTCCCTGCCCATGGCAGGGGGGGCTGGCACTAGGTGATCTTAAGGTCTTCTCCAACCCTAATGATTTGATGATTACAAGAGCTGCTTTATTTTCTGCCACTGCTCAGTTAGCTGAGTAACAGCATTATCTTTACTGAACTTCCTGCAGTGACTGGAGATTTAATGTAGTGTAGTAGAATAACCCTGTGAAAAGATAAGGGCAAAACATGAGGTTAGGGTAGGCTTAGGACTATGCTACACCTTTGTGGGGAATTTTGCATCTCAAGACAGGTGTCAAATGGTAGCTTTTCCTGTCTCTTAGAAGACTGAATCATCTGAGGCACTACTGAACATGCAGCAGAATTTGAGATGCTTTTGTGTATCTCGTCTGGCTTCCAGTTGCCCCTCAGGAGAGGAGTGGGTCTTCTGTACATTGCTGTCATATCTGGTGCTCCTTGACATGTCAGTTTCCTTTCCTTTAAAGGCTTAGTTGAAAACCAAGTGGCATCTTCTATCCAGTTGAGTATTTAGAGTGCTGTTGTTCTTCAGCAAACATCATGTGTCAAGCAGTGTGTTGCCTTCTTACAACTTTCCTGTATGAGAATGTACAAACATTCCATTCTGAGGGAATTAGCCTAGATCTTAGCAATGGAAATAACTTGGCCTTTTGTGTCTGATATTCTTGGATACCTCTAAGTTCTTCTATGGGACAATAGAAACTTCTTCACTCTGACTCAATTCTGGAATGTTCCTTGATACCACAGAATTTGCTCAAACTGCTGACTTTCTATTAGGGTTAATTTTATACAGTAAAGCTGGACATGAGAGATCCAGTTATTAGGATTTCTTGTGTTTACGCTTTTATTTCTAACTTTCCAATTTAAGTTTTCTGAGCTTGCTGTAAATCTGGTTAGGGATGCAGGTGAACTCGTCGTCAGCCTCCTGAGGTGTGAGAAGTTGTGTCTTGGGATTGATCTGCTTCTGTTAGGAGGGTGATTTTGTAGTTCTAGGTGTGTAGGTGAAATCTTGCCTCATCTTTCATTCTCTATGCCCTGCTATTGTGTTTTTTTGGGTCCTTGTTTATGAGTAGAGGCAGGAGTAAAATTCTGCGTGAAGATGCTTTGAGAAAGAGTTACACAGTGAGTGCCTCAGAAGAAGTAATAATAGGCTGGGGGTTTTTATATATATAATGTACTGGCAGGTGTTTTGAAAAGCAGCGAAACAGCACTGACAAAAGGAAACGTATGTACTCACATATTCAGCATAAAGGATTTCTTACTGCAAGTTGTGCATATTAGTTAGTGTATGTATTGAATAACTGGTGTGAGGTGGTTGCTTTTCCATTAATGAGGCAAAGAAATAAGTTTTATGCATATTTATTGTTTAGTGTTTCATGTGAGGTGGTTATATCCTTTTTCCTGGTAGAAATACCTGGTGCTTTTTTATTTTATTAGGAATAATCTGCTGATCCAGGTTTGGCTAATGGCTGGTACCAATTTCAGTGGCTTTGTAATCCTATGGGCAGAAAAGTTGCATGTGAGCCTTGGAGGGAAGTGGGAAAGAGCATAGGCAGTTAGGAATACCTTGGTCAAGTAGCCCAAGGTGTGGACCACACTTTGAAATTGCAGGATAAAGGAAATTGTGTGGACTTCATCTTTCACCAGTAAATAAACTATAGGCTATTTGTGGTGTATGGCCCAATGGCATGGGCTTGTGCCATACAATTTTATCTCAACTGCTCTAACAGACTTAAATTACCACAGGTCTACTAAACAACAACAAGCTTTCTGTTAGGGAAGAATGGGATTTAGGGCCTGTGACCTTAGAGGCAGTATTTTGTAAAGATCTACTGAAGTTATTAATCTCCATATAGGTGTTCTGTTTCAGACTATCCCTGGAATAGCCAGTGTAATCACTGAGCTTTTTAGTGTTCTGAAAACATAGCTTCAGGTTGTCTTTTTCCTTTTTCTCTGCACTGCCCTAACCCAACCACTGCCATTCTGAAATGAAATAGTTACCTTTTTTAGCTATAAATGATTTTTGCTTACCTTGTGTACAGAAGCTGATAGTGTCTGTAGTTTGAAAGCATAGGCTAGATAATTTATAGTGTTAAACTTGGAGAAAGTCTTCAGTAATTATCTAAGCAGTTTGGAATGGCTGGTATATATTCATAAATAAAAGAATGAAAGTTTTGAAAATTAAGAACAATGGGCTTTATATGGAAAATATCCTCTCAAGCACAACGACCCTGGTATTCCAGGATTGAATCCCATTTAAAAACATTAAGGATGAAACATCAAGGAGCAGCATCAAATCTGTTGATGTCAGATTTCCTTTGAAGTTAAAACTTCTCATTTGGCCATGACGTTCCAAACACTGTATTTCTTTTTTTTTTCTTTTTTTTTTTAAATCCTCAGTCAGATATATTTGTTTCAAGCGCTCGTGTAGACAAGAATTGTTTTCCTTGCTAAACAGTTACTTAACCTTGGTGAAGTTTTGCATTTGAAATGCTAGAGTGTCTCATGATTTCAGAAGGGGAGGTGTTTATATACTGAGTGACAAACAATACAGGGCAAGCAAAAGAGCCCTCAGGTGGTATGGTGATGTCAAATTGTTAGTCAGATACTGTGGGCTTGGTGGCATGAGAAGCTTCAGTGAGGTTCCAACACACTTCCGTTTTTATTCCTTTTACCTAGAGTCTTTTTGGGTAGCTTTCAGGTACTGTCCTGTTGAAAAATTTGTGTTGTATCTTGGTTATTAAAATGCATGTGCCTGTTTTGCTTTGGCCACTGTGTTTGTCCGCCAAGGACCAAAAAGGTGTGCCATGTGCTTCAGTGCAGGTGCTTCCAGTTCAGCCAGCCCTACCTACCGAAAAATCCTTTGTTTCACGTGGCTGGAGTTGCCAGTGTGGCTTCTTGATTGACTCAGCAGAATCAATCTGTAGGCATTATGTGGACTCTTGCATTTGTCTTCAAAGACATGAAATAAGGAGTTTCTGTAGCCTTTCCTCCTGGGCTTTCAGCTAAAGGCATAGTGGTGGTCTGTGTTCTTTGACAGTGTAGAAATCATGTCTGCAAAAGGCAGTGAAAATCGCAGAGTTTGGGAGCTGATGAACCTGATGACCTTGAGTATTCTGTTTGTTCTTTCAGTAGTTGGATGCAAGCTGGAAATTACACTAGGATCCTACAGCTTCAGCGAAAGTCACTGTCTCATCTTGTTTAAGTAGAGTAGTAGAGTGATATTCTCAGGAAGCAAAGAAATAGCCTGGAATGCTTCAGTGAAAGAATAGTGCACTGCAGGGAAACCCCTGTAACTGAGTGTAGTTCAAGTGAACTTTATTTAACTCGGATCTTTTTCAAACTGTAAGAAACTGCATATGGCAGAAGGTGGTTTTTTTCTTCACAGCTCCAGCACCCAAAATTGAACTAATTTCTTTAGTGAAAAAGGAACTTAAACATTTATTTCATGTGCAAATTTTGCTTTTTTTGTTCGTATTATTTGTATTAGGAGTCACTTCTAACTTAGTGAAGAAAAAACTTGAAACCAATTGTGGAAACTACTTTTTATCAAAAGGAGTAGGATTTGTATTTGTCTGAAGATGATTTTAGCTCTGCTTTACTCATGGCAGTAGGATGACTTTCCAGAAGTGTCCATAAATGGTGTGCCATAGCCTTTTCTATGGTTGTATTCACCATTTGCCTTAAGCAAAGGAGGTATGATTTGAGCTAGATTTTTCATAATCTTGCTACAGAAGTTTCAACCCATTAGTTGAAGGACTGTGAGTTTGACTGAGTGGGTTTGGTGCTTGTATGTGTAGCACATACTGTACTGGTGTGATAAATAGATGAGACACTCAGTTCACAAAATCGTTAGAGTTGGTAGGGACCTTTGGAAATCATCTAGTCCAACCCTCCTGCCAAGGTAGGGCCACCTACAGCAGGATACACAGGAAGGCATCCTGACGGGGTTTGAATGCCTCCAGAGAGGGAGACTCCACAGCCTCCCTGGGCAGCCTGTTCCTGTGCTCTGCCACCCTAAATGTGAAGTTCTTCCTCATGTTGAGGTGAAACTTCTTGTGGTTTAGTTCACGGCCATTACTTCTCGTCCTGTTGCTGGGCACAGCTGAAGAGAGTCTGGCACCATCCTCCTTGCGCTTGACTTTGAGATATTTATATCCATTAGTGAGATCCCCTCTCAGTCTGCTCTTCAGACTAAACAGGCCCAGCTCCCTCAATCTCTCCTCATAAGAAAGATGCTCCAAAGTCATCCTTGTGGCCTTCTGCTGGACCCTTTCCCGTACCTCTTTGTCTTGTACTGAGGAGCCCAGAACTGGACGCAGTACTCCAGATGTTGCCTCACCAGGACCAAGTACAGGGGGAGGATCGCCTCCCTCAGCCTGCTGCCACACTCCTCCTGATGCAACCCCAGGATACCATTTGCCCTCCTGGCAGCAAGGGCTTGCTGCTGGCTCGTACTCAGCTTACCGTCTACTGATACTCCCAGGTCCTTCTTGGCTGAGCTGCTCTCTAGTAGGTCCGCCACCAACCACTGCTGGTACTCGGGGTTCTTTCTCCCCAGGTACAGTACCCTACACTAGCCCTTGTTGGACCTCATTAGGTTTCTCTGCCCAAATCTCCGATCTATCACTGGCAAACTTGCTGAGGGTACACTCTAGCCCTTCATCCATCCAGGTCATTGGTAAACAAGTTGAAAAAGACAGGACCCAGTATCGGTCCTTGGGGAACACCACTGACCATAGGCCTCCAACTGGATTCTGCTTGGCTGATCACAGCCCTCTGAACTCTGCCATTCAGCCAGTTTTCAGTCCACCTCACTGTCCATTCATGTAACCTGCATTTCCTAAACTTACATACAAGGATGCTGTGGGTTAATTTAATAAGATATTGGCTGTGCTTCATAAGGGCTGTGTTTTTACTTTGTGCTTACTGAAGACAAGGAATGGGGGGAAGTTTGTAATACAAATTGCAGTTGATAAGATACCAAGATGTCTTGCTCTTTTTCTGACACCCTTGAAAAACATGTTAAGTGAGAAACAGACATGCAACCCAATGCATCTTCTTCCATGTTTCCTAC
This sequence comes from Psilopsiagon aurifrons, assembly GCA_025447955.1. NCBI lineage: Eukaryota > Metazoa > Chordata > Aves > Psittaciformes > Psittacidae > Psilopsiagon > Psilopsiagon aurifrons. Next base: position 39,903 of record JAOEHY010029248.1, on the reverse strand, counting down.
TGAGCGTGCCAAGATCTCATTCAAGTAGCTTGAAGTTGGGCTGAATGGAGTATTTTCATTCTGCTTTAAATCCGATCTGCATGCACATTCACTGTGTTGCTGGTGTTGGATATGTACTTGAAGGATACTTGGCTTCCATCCTTTTTGCCTTGCCCTCTCCTCCTTTTTGGAGCCACAGAAAAAGCAAATTTTTTTGCAGCTGGAACTGATGAGACCAGTAGCAAACCGATTCCTTCTTTAAGCTGCAGTGGCTTTTAGCTGGGCCTGGCAGATGGAGGTTTCCCTTTTCCTTGTTCTATTCATGGAGGACATATTAAGTTTTGTAGTCTCTTGTTTCTTTATTTTGTTGGTTTTAATGCTTTTGTTGCTTGGCGTGTCCGTAGCATCTTAAAACTTGAGTTACAATTGGGTCAGATATTCCTTTGGCTGATTTGAGTTTATGGTTTATATCTGGGTAAGGTATAATTAATGATGAAATTAAGGGAAATAACCCCAGCTGTTGCTGAATTGAATATATGATACTAAACTTTAAGTATGTGAGAGGACTGTGAGAATGCAGACATGCAAAATTATCTTAAGGTCAGAAAATGAGTGACTAAGAAGGTGGTTGGCAAGGGTGTTAGCATAAGTTTTTTGGGAAAATAGTTTACACCACAGTTTCAAAGGTGGCTGGGAGTTGAGGATGGCTAATGGAGAGTGACTACTATGTTAAGAATTGAATATGTACGTTTTGGGAAGTTACAGCACCAGTGAAAGATGAAGATCTTTGGTAGCTGTACATAAATATAATAGAAACCTATACGGCTGTGAAAATGCAGACAGGAAATTGCATTTAATTTGAACAGTGTCATTAACATAATGTGTTAACTGAGAAAGAGGGAGACTTGGAGAACAAAGATGAAGGTGCACCTCTTATGGTATGCCTCTTAGAGGACTCGTATATAATCACTTGGCAGACAGATGCATCAAGTGCTAAAGTGTATGAAGAGAGTGGTATTTAAGCAGAAGGAGTATATTTGTGACAGCAGAAAAGGTAAACTTTTAAACTGGTAATGCTAATACCTACATAAAACTGGAGAATAATCTGCCAAGATAAAAGGTAATAAATATCCCTGTAATTTGGCGTATTTGAAAATTAGATGATGGAAGACTTGGCCAAAAGTGAAATAGGAATACGTGTCAGGCTGATTAGAAGTCCTGGTCTTGCAGATAGTGTGTGCAATGGAAGAATGACTACTAAAAGCTGCATTAGATGAATACCTTCAAAGGTGACTTGGCAATTCAGCTGATAAAATACATCTGAGCATCTTAGTGTGGTTTTTTTTTTTGCACAATAGCACTTTAATAACGAAGTCTGGTACTAATAGTTTTTTCATGAACTGCAGCAATAGCATACCTTACTTTCTGACTGTTGCAGGTACCTTTGCTTGCAAGATGGTACCGTTTGTTCAGTCCACTGCCATTGTAACTGAGATTCTTACCATGATGTGCATTGCTGTGGAAAGACACCAGGGAATTGTGCATCCACTGAAAATGAGATGGCAGTACACCAATAAAAGAGCTTTCACAATGCTTGGTAAGATTTTAAGCACCTCCAGTAACCATATGTGTAGAGAAATAATCTTCTGTGTAGCTGGTGTAGATGGCATGGCAGAGCAGGAAGCACTGATATAACCAGTGAATCAGAGATAGACTTAATGGTAAGTTTGGTAACATGTATGAAATGGCTCAAGGACAGGGCCTATATGTACAGATATGTGTAACAATTACTAGCCAAAACCATGACAATAGGCTTGGAATCTGAAGTTCAAAAGATTGATTTAACTAAGACTCTGATAAACCTTTGGCAACTGTTTTGGTCCTTCCATTGTAACACAAAGAGAACATATGTAATCCTGCTCATGCAAATTAAGTTGCCTTTACACCTGAACACAGTAAATGAAGGTAAATTGAGAGAAAAAAAACCTGATAACAGAAGAGCATGCTGTTATTTCTTGATGTGAATGATGACTGATGTATGCCTCCTGTTCTTTATTTAAATTGTTTACTTTGCCTGACTTATCAAAGATGATGCTGTTAAACTGTGTACCAAAACTTCTGCTGCTTGTTGTGCAAAGTATTAAAAATATATTTATTTACAGGCATAGTCTGGTTGCTGGCACTTATTGCTGGGTCACCTACGTGGCATGTGCAGCGGCTTGAGGTATGTTAGGTGAAATAGGAATTTACATTTGAAATGCAGACCTTGCTGGATCTTTTTGTAAGTTCAGCAGTGAAACTGAATAAACTCTGAAGAAGTGAGTGGGATAAGAGAAATGGAACTTCTGTGTGCCAGCCTGACAGGCTAAGGATTAGCACTTGCATGCACTGGAAGGACTGCAAGCAGGGGCTGGTCATGTCCAGCCTCCCCAGTTACTTCAAAGAGCGCTAATTACATCTGTGAATTCCACTGGGGCTTCCTGTCAGTTTATAGGTGCACTGGCACACACAGCAGTGTAGGGCTTAGATGACTGTTTGAGGATGATACAGTATTCTCCAAGATTTGGGAGAACTGTGCCTAGTTTAAAATGCCCTTTATAGTTTAAGGAGTTACCATACACTTTTGGTGGTGGTGGGAGGGAAAGGCTTGTCAGAATCTGCTCTTGTGAGTCTGAATATTAACAAACTTGTTTCATTAAGTGACTAATATGTGAGGTTCCTGTGTACCTGTCTATGCTTGCAAAATATGTAGCCAAGGTCTCCTTTGAAAGTCCTCATAAAAAAAAAAAAAAGAAAAAGGAAGTTTAGAGGAGGTGATTGGAGCATCTCCTGACCTCTCTCTGTCAACTTGGACCAATCAATGTTTCATGCGGAAAAGTGTGTGGCAGAATTGTCACTTTGAAAAGTCTCTCTGTTTAATGCCGGTCATTGTATTAAGAGCAAGGAGTATTTGAATGTGCTTGGTTTTTGCACTTGAGGTGAATACTGTAGTGACTCATCTCCTGTTACACTTGTTACAGGTTAAATATGACTTTCTATATGAAAAGGTATATGTTTGTTGCTTGGAAGAATGGGCCAGTCCGATTTACCAGAAGATATATACAACCTTTATTCTTGTTATACTTTTCCTTCTTCCACTGATGCTGATGCTCTTTTTGTACACCAAAATTGGCTATGAACTCTGGCTTAAGAAACGAGTGGGAGATGCTTCAGTTCTTCAAACCATTCATGGGAGTGAAATGTCTAAGATATCAAGGTTTGTAAAGTAAAATTTACTTGGAACTTTGACTCCTAGAAAGCTTTTGATTGGGTTTTTTGGTGTGGATTTTTTTTTCCTCCTTTTTTTTGGTATTTGCTTCTTTGGTTTTTTTTTCCTGGCAGCTCTTGAAAAGAAGTGCTAAAAAAAAAAACAAACCCAAAACCAGGGGAGTGTGTGTGGAATCTGTCTCTGTTGGGAAGTCTACAAGCATAGACCGTTTTTCTAAAGCTAGCTAGTTATTTAATGCTTAGGTACCCAAGTTAAGACAACCGAAATAGACTGTTTTCTTCAAAGTATAGTGTAGCCACACCTTGAATGCCAAGCTCTTTCAATAGATCTCATATTATACAGCATGAAATGGTTGTTTTTAGAAGATAGGGCTCATGAGTTAGAACATGACTTGGGGAAAATGCTACTACATGGTTTCTAAATATTCTTTGGAAAGTTCCTTATATAATTCTGAGACACTGAATACCTTTTTATCATCTTATTGTAACTTAAATTGGCATATTAGGAGGAGGGGAAATCAGAATTCAAAAGCTACTTTGTTACACTTGAACTTCATAGAGCTTCCGAGGAGTTTCGAGTGTTCTCTGATGCTTGCATGAGATTATCCAGATGATAATGCTCGGAAAAGTTATGAAAATCAATGATTACCAACTTTACTATTTAGCACTAAATATGGGTTGCACTTAATACTGCCTCAGGTTTTTCCCTTTCATTTGGCAAATTGATCTGTTGCCTGAATTCTTACTGGTTCTGCTCATTGAGGAGAGTATCACCTTAAGTATTGACTGTAGGAAGAATACTGACAAGCAGCTTAAAGATCAATGATTCCTTAGATACTGGCCTAACAAAGTGCCTAAGGAAGCTGACCGCTGTAAATCAGAAGTGATGGAGGGTGCAGCCTCGTAGGAGTTAAGGGGTTGTCATCTTTGGGCTGCTACTCACATTATTTTTGTATAGCAGGGAGTAGACCCTGTAACTGCTGCCAGTCAAGTGCTGCTTATTTAGCTCAAGTGAGAGATCCATCTTGTGGTCTATAAAGGTAGTTATATGAATTATATATCCATTTGGGGATGACAGTAAATCCGTGTATACCTTGAGTTTGTGAGGTATTACAGTGCAGGCAGGGGGTGTGTTTCTAGCTCTTGCACTTTACCTACCAGCAAAGGTTGAATTTTGCAGGTATGGTTTAACTTTGTGTCAGTTTCTCTGTGTAATCAGGTGCTGTAGGTATGGTCACTGCTCCCAAATCTAGGAAAGGACTCTTGTCTATTAATAGAATTTCATTGGTTTGGTTTGATTGTCTCAATCAATTTTTCTTGAGTTTTGCTTTGCCCCATCTCTTACTATTGGAATTGCATGTGCTTGAATTGAGTGAAAATGCCTTGCAAGTTATGCTAATGTCACTGCTTGCTGCGGCTGCCAAGTGTGTCACTTTTGCAGAAGAGCAACATAAAAGGTGTTAATTGATGTACTGCATTTATATGATGCTGCTGGGTTTTTTTTTTTTGTTTTGGAGGGAGCTGTGTACTTCTGAGCATTCTTCCAGGGTTTTATTTACATCTGTAACCATCAGAACATATTTACAGCTCTAAGTTGGAGACACATATAACTACCAGTCAGCTCTTAGTGATTCAGTATGGAATGTCTTGATGCAATTTCAGGAGGAAGAAGCGAGCAATTGTTATGATGGTGATGGTGGTGTTTCTCTTTGCAGTCTGTTGGGCCCCTTTCCATGTGATTCATATGATGATAGAATACAGTGAGTATCTGCCATGTGTCATACAATAAAGGCTTTTTTCTTTTTTTCCTGTTTGTTTTTTAATAGTGGAATTACAGGTTGTGAAAAGCTGGTGCTGCTGGAGCACTCACCTGTAGGATACCTTTGGCTAGCAAAGTTTAATGTCATGCTTATAAATCCCAGATCTGTCTTTTAGTAGAGATACAGAGCCAGCAACACAAGAAATACTCTCAAATCTGCAATGGACAGATCTGCAAGGCTCATGGGAAAATGAGTGCGTTTAAAAAACGTATTGTTGCAGAATCATTGATCATTTAGCTTGGGAGGGACACTTAACGTGTGTTTGGGAGAGACTTTATATCAGAGCTCAGCCGCATCTCTTCTTCCTTCCTGTATGAATTAAAAACAAGCACACATACCAAATCCCTAATGAAGATGGGTTTGCAACAAGGCAAAAAGATTATCTTTGTGAACTTCATTGCAGGGTGAGTGGGAGGGAACCCAAGCTCTCTATGAGATCTTTTAGAACGTAAGCCCTTGAGAAAGAAGATTGTCATAGCCTCTAAGTTTTGACAGCACAAAATCCTATCCTGAAAAGGGGATTTTATTATTATTATTGTTTTAGGTCTTACAAGATTCAAGTAAAAGCAAGACTTGACTAGTAAGATGGTGAGCATATCTGTAGATTTTGTTTCTTTGTGTGACAGTCATGCCACCTTTATTTGCTGAAAGGTCAAAAGCACTTGATTAGGAGCTGGAAGTTATTTCCAGTTTGCAAAACCTCTTGAGCAAGTAACTTTTTAACTCAAAGTCAATTTTACTTTAATGTGTGAAGACTTCTATTTGGATCCACTGCTGTACTGCTTTGTGTGAAAGTTAGGATCTATTTATCCCTTCACTTGCCCTGTTTTCAATGGGGTAGACATACTGGACATACAAATGCTGGGCATCGTGGCAGTAATACCCACTGAATCCAGTTGAGCTTTTTCACTGGTCTTGACTGGATACTTAGCTTCAAAGTACATATAACACTTCTTATCTTTGCTTTATGCTGTTTGCCTTATTCTCTGGGGTCTTGCACTGTTCACCTCACATATCCTGAATGGGTACTGGGATAGCAAGTGGGAGTACGCAGCAGGCTATGTGTAGGAGCAAGAGGAAGTTTGCATTAGGTGACGTACTTGCCAAAGGCAGCAGCTATTTCTTCATCTTCTGTCACAAACAAGGTTGTAGTAGATAAATCACTAGCACTTTAGCCAGGCAGCTAAATCAAATGATGCTTATGCCTGGGCAGAATTAGAAGTGCAGAAGCTGTAACTCTTAAACTTGTCTGATTGTCCCATGTTAGGACACTTCATGAACTGTTTGCTCTCATTTTCATTGCTGATTTCAGGAATTATTTCAAATGCTGCAAGGCCTTGATTTTACTTGCCATATAAACCAGATTTTGGTTGTTAAGTATTAGAATTCAAGAAATTAGGAGTCTTCTGTGATCTCAATGATTAAAAAGTGAGAGATGTGACCAAGATGATGCATTTTTTTGCTTCCCTGAGCTGATCTGGGACAGGACAGAGAAAGAAAACTGTGTGGTTAGTGATAAGACAAGGATTGGTGTTAAAGTACTTGTGTGTTTTTATATGGACATGAAACTTGGAGCTGGAAGAGCAAGTCAAATAAATGAGGCCTATGCTTTGCAGGCAGGAAGCTTTCTATTGTTTGGCTATTGGGCAAGTTTTTTGGCTCATGAATTGCCTCTTTTGAATGTCTCTGCCCTTATTTACATGTGTGTAAAGCAGGGCTAGGTGGCAGATTGTGATTTTTATTGCTGATAAAGCCCTATTGCTAATATTAAGAACCTCCGGCAAGGTTTTTTGTTGACTTTGAATGAGAGCTTCTAATGCCAGATTGGATGTAGTTAGGCTAAACAGGCACTAATCCCATTCTGTGCTTACAGCATACTTCCTTCTTCCTTTCCAGGTAATTTTGAAAAGGATTATGATGATGTGACAATCAAAATGATCTTTGCAATTGTCCAGATTATAGGATTCTTCAATTCTATTTGCAACCCTATCGTGTATGCCTTCATGAATGAAAATTTCAAGAAAAATTTTTTGTCTGCCATCTGCTTCTGTATCGTCAAAGAAAGTGCATCACCCACCAGGCAACTTGGGGATTACCATGAGGTGGCAAAAGGCAAGTGCTTCTCAGAGAGATCCCATGGACTTGGACAAGGCCAGGAGGGGGGCATTCAGCGATGGCAACATTGAAGTCAAGTTCTGTGATGAGCCTGCTTCAAAAAGGAATTTGAAAAGGCACTTTGCCTTATTCAGTTCTGAGATGAGCGTGCATTCTGCATTGGGAAGTGGACAGTAGCATCACCATGGTTTTGAGAATGGGAAAAGCACTCTTTTTATATGGCAACTTTCAATAAGCCATTGAAAATAGCTTTCTGATTTGCATGCCAAAACAAGGGGTGGAAAGTATTTTGTGGATTATTCTGATGTTGGGATAATGGTTGAGAAAACTATATATAAAGATGAGGAGTAAAATGTTTGAAAACAATATTGCGATATGATTTCCAGGAAAAAAAAATCCCACTTTTCTTCCTAAGCTAAAATAGGACTTGTTTGCCCTCTGCTTTAGGTAAATCAATCAGTTACTGCTTGCTCAATTTATTCTGTGTCTGCATGCTGGCACACTGATGGAGCATAGACAGCTGAATGCCAGAAGAGAGGAACTACGGAGAGAGTGTGCACATTTTTTTGGATAGGTTGGAAATCTGACATGGGTCTAATACTTTAAGATGTGTTCCCTGCAGCTCTGAGAATTGGGAAGCTTCAGCTGCAAGGTCAAGAAAAATGCGGACTGAGATGCAGTTCTATTTTGGAAAAAAAGAGAAATATGGAAGAGCCAGCCAGAATCTGACTCTTAAGAGATTAACATTGCATGTGTCACTGGACTTTCCAACCGTGTTCAGATTTCATTATCTGGAAGCATATTAGCAATTAACTATGCATGCATAATTAATGTGCTGATTTTACAGGTTAATTCTTGGGTTCAAATTTAAATGCCTGTCTACTGCCCTGTAAATGGCATTGTTATGCTGCAAAATGTGGAAGCTGAAAAAGTGCTTGTACAAGAGGTGTACAGATGCTGGAGGTGTGGTCTGTAGAGTAAACACTGAGTTTAATTTACTATCTTGCTTGGATATATCTTCTGAGTTGAAAATGCGGTGTTGCTTTTTCTGGAGGGTTATAAGGGCCAGATCGAGAGCCTGCTGAGTCTCTACAGAGAGCTTTAAACTGAGCATCAATCTTTTGATTAGATGCTTCTCTGAAGACATGCACAAATATTTCTGTCTCCATCATCTTCAAAGTGGATTAATTACTGTTGAAGAATAGGGCCAGCGTTCTCTTATTTTTAGGGTTTGAAGTAAATTACAGGGTTGAAATGCGTATGTATTCTAAACATTTTTGCTCTCAGTGGGTCAAACTGAGAAATTGTAAAAGGGTGCTTACATTTGTGACTGGGGGAAAAAGCGTGATCTAGAATGGTACACCGTGATCAGATTCCATAAATGAGGTTGTAAAATATATAATTTGCAAGTCCAGTGGAGTTTAAGTTGGATCCTTTAATGGCTTGTGAAGTGCTGGTGCTCTCTTCTGTCATCCCTTGCCTCACCTAAAGGACATTGGTGTTCCCTTGGCAGTAAATTTTAGGGTTCTTTCATGTTGCTGGTTTATACTTCATTGTAAACGGGAGCTTAGTGCAAGTAATCCTTGTATAAATTGAACGTAATCTGATCTTTCTCTAATGTTTGCAACTTTCCATTTGATAAGGGATTCTGATGCTGGTTTGTGACATAGTTTTTATTTACGTATATATTATTGACATTGTATATATAATACACTCCCATGCGATGACAGGGGAAGATTCCTGTCTTGTCCAGACTGCCAGGAATTAAGAGCACTCCTATTACTATAGTAGATATTATTTTATTAGATAAAATAATGGTTTTGGAGAGCTATGTCTAGGTAAAACCTCATGAATGAGGTCAGGTTCTGCTTTAGCCAGTCATGCAGACATGACACTGTGCATTACCTTTGAATAATTCTGTAAGCAACGGTTTTTGCCTGCAAGTATAACTGTGGCTTCCTTTGAAGACCATCTCTGTCTCAGCTTGTTTTCTCTGTCTAGAAAGTATCTTCTATAGAAAGTTTTCTGCCCTGGAGAAGAGGGGCCAGGGCTGGTTTATTATAGTTTCTCACCGTGTAAAGTTTACCTGTCTGATGGTAACTGTGTTTTGACAGATTCTGTAACAGCAAAGCAATTTATGCTTTCTATTTATTTGCACTGCTCATTCCAATGTCAGATTTTAGCAAGTATCTAATAAGGATTTCCAAATATTTTTGTTTTGTCTAATATGTTTCTTGTATTGTCTTGTTAAATGTTATGTCAGCAAGTAAATGTTATAGTATTGTATTAGTTTTATCATTAAAATTCCTTTTTGGCATTTCTGATGTTGTTTTTCCCTGGAAACATCTGCTGTAAACTACATCCTTTGAGTCTTTGCTTAAAGATTCATATAAGCTTATAAGTGCTTCTTGAGTGATTAAATCCAGTCCTGTTACAGGTGCCAGCTGTTACTGTAATCCTGAAAGATGTGATTTAAAGGACTTTACAGAATAAGGTGAGAGAAGGGGGGGAAAAACCCTTCCAGTCTCTTGGTAGGAGAGAAGTAGTAAATGTTTCATCACAAATATATGTGGCTAAGGTTAGATGAAATATAACCCAAACTACTAATGGTAGTTCTTGTACTGTCCTTAATAGTAACTATATTATTTGTGCATTTTTTGACACAATAGTTTCTTCAGAGCCAGATTATTTTGTGGGAAGTCCTAGCTGCAGGGTATAGAAAAACCTTTATTGAGTTCCACAGAAGCAAAGTTGTGTCCTTTTGGTTTTGTTGTTTTGGGGTTTTGTTTGTTTGCTTTTTGTTGTTTTTTTTTTTTTTTTAATTATTATTATCCTGTCAGAGGTTCAGCTTTTATTTAACAAACAAAATAAATTGTTCTATTGCATTGGGTCCATTGTCAGTCCAGGCTAGTAGCCTGTCTCTTGCAATGGCTCGTGTCATGTGTTTCTGCGAGTGTGGCTGTATCTGAGTACTTCACACTAGTGAAAGCTAGCACTGCTGTGGAAAGCAGAGTCCTGCTGCCTCCCAGATGGGCTGCTGATTCCCATCTTGTGTTAACAGAATTGCATGGTGAATCTGTTCAGAAAAAATTCTACTGATTTTGCTGGAGAACAGAAACCATATCCAGACACATTTCCCTAAACTGAGAATATTTATCAAAATTGTTGTGTTCTTTGAGGGAAAAATGCTTCCTCAAAAAATTTCTTTTTAAGATATTAGTTACAAATCACTTATTTCTTTGACTTTGATCAAATTAAAGGGAAATGTATTTTATTCTCAGCTGCAAGGCGCTAAGCCTTAAAGCTACACGGAGATGATGCCGGGACCTGTCATGTGGATGAAGAGAGGAGAATGAGAGGACACATTTAACTGAAGAGACACTGGAAATTAGAATGGACCATGAAAAAGTGTCAGGTATGTGGTCTTGCTTAACTGAAATCAGAGAGTATAAGCAAGGAAAATGGTGAGTAGAAGGGAATGAGCCCTCTTGGTAACTAACACTGCATCTGCTACAGAATTCCAATTTTTGGGAGGGGGAAAGAAAGTAATGCAAAGGGAGATTTCTTCTTGGCATAATTCTTTATTGCTGGGTGTGGGTGCCGGGCAAAAGGTGCTCTGCTTTTTGGTGCTCCTCTGAGTGGAAGCGTTGGAATGGAGCAGGAGCTTCGCCAGGGTGAGGAGCAGACAGGACATTGAAAGCGCAGTCCGAAGTCCTACTTCTTCAGACTTACCTGATGAGGGTAAGAGGAAGTTTTCCTGAAACAGCAGAAAGAGGAGGATTAGATGCATCCTGCCTACCAGATTAGATCTTATGTTTGTTTTAAGGCTTTCAAAGCTTAAAATTATTATGTGAGCATTTCTGAAGGAATATATATGATTTCCTTTACTTTTGTCTATACTGAAAGTTGTACTTTGGTACCTCTGAACTCACTTCCAGCTGTCTTGCTGGAAATTCAAGCCATCATTAGCTTCCTCTGTTGAAAGTTCAGTGAAGTTGATGGATTATGAAGTTATTTTAAAATCTGGTGTGATTTGAGATGAGAAAGAATTCATGCTATTAATATTTAGTTAATAATTTATTGCAAGTGGCTTTGTTTCTTCAGAACTGTCAAGAGTGAAGTCCTGCTCAAATGTTATGCAGATTTTCTCTGATCCTGTAATAGATCCTGATTTTAATTACTATCTAAATACTGCTATTAGGTTGTGATAATACCTTTCCAATCTCCTGATTACTGCTTCTTGCCATGGGTACTGTTTCCGTGTTCTGGGATTTCTGGGTTTTACTTTGTCTTGACTGAAGTGGCAATTTTTGTCTTGCTGACTTGCCTTTAAGCAAGTCTCTAGTCTCTGCTCATTTGTAAAGGCACCAAGATTCATATAAGAATGTAAAAACTCTAGATTCCAGTATAAATCTTCCCCCCCCACCTCCCCCTTCAAAAGAAAGAAATTCATCTGCCTCTGCTGGTGTTTTTTCAATCCTCATATACTCATAGTTGCTGATAATTGCTGATCTATGGAATTCTCGCTCTCAGGTTAAATTCCACATCAACAACATATCAGTCCATCCATTTCTTCTATTGCTAACAGAAGATAACTTGTCCTATGAAGCAGAGCCAGATCTTTTTTTACAGATGTTCTTTTATTAAGCCCCTGGATAGAAACATGTGATCAAGATCAACTACTGAAGGCTAAGTCTTGATTTCAGAAACCTTGTTCACATTCAGAAAGTCTTAACCTATTTCTTATACTCAGTATCTGCCACTTTTCCTTTCTCATCCGCAATAAATTTCTGCAGCTACCTATCACACTGGCTTATAACCTTTTTGGTCCCATTGCACATGGCCTTACTCTGTTTTCTTTCTTTTTTTGTTTGGTTTTGTTTGGCATAATCCAAGTTGGTCTCCTATAAATTTACTTTGCCTAGTTCTATTCATGATTTTTCTTTTGCATTTTTAAGTCTACTTGTTTGTATTATAACTGTTCAAACAGTTCTTGTGAGTGTGATGTACCTCACACCACACCACACTCCCCCCTTCCCACAGTTTTTTTACTAGGAAGTTGTTACGTGACTTTGCAAATGACATGTATTGGAATATTTTACTGCAAGAAATTTACGCATGTTTCTCTTTATATGATTGGAAGAATGAAAATTCAAATTAAATACCAAGCTAGCATAAAACAATCATTAAATACTGTATCACCATTTCCTGATACGATCTTATGTGGTGCCACTAAGAGGTCTGCTCAGGAACACGTGTTAGCAGTGCAGCTCTCTGGGTTCACTTGCTGTTTTTGGAAGATGGTCAGTTGATGAAAGGGTCTCTATGTCAAAATGGTATAATATTTTGCTTGCATTGGAGACTCCTTTCTTACAGGAATATCTTGTATTTTCAAGTTTCTGGTATTTCAACATAGTTTTCTAGGTTTTGTTTGCTCTTTCCAATGGCATCACTCATTTTTAATAAACTGACCCCAGCAAGGTTTCTTGGGCATCGCTTGTGAAGTGAGTTTGCTGTTACCTTGCTCATGGGCCTTCTCTCCTCCATCTCTAATCTTATCCAAACAAGTGTAATTAAGTTTTACGTAACGTTTCAGCTGAGGCTTTAACAGTGCCTCATGTAATGAATTAGTCTTTTCTGACAGCCATCTATATGCTATATATATATTTTAATTTTTTTTTCCTTCCCTCCTTTTGCCAGCAAATAAGTGTCTTTGGATGCTTGATTTCTTCCTTGGGTGTAAATGTGTACTCTCAGGCCTCTCTATAAACTAGAAATTCTGATTTTCAGACTTGAGATGAATTTTCCTACATCTGAAACTTACAGCTTTAATAACACCCAATTTCTTATTTAGATCATCTTTCCCCCCTGCCCCTGAGCAAAGCCTTAATTAAATAACTTAAAATTTAAAGTGATGTGTACACAATTCTCACGTTATGTCTTGGAAACACATGAGAAGGATTTCAGGCCTCTTCAGTGCACTTGTAGCTGATTTGTAAGTCCACTTGATTTTCCCATCAGAAATGGGGGCCCTTGGTACTTGTACTGATGCCACCTTGATAAATATTCTAAATATTCAGGATTAGACATAGTTTTCCAGTAGTATCACAGGTGCACTGTTTTAATGGAACTTTCTGCTTCAACACTTTGTCCAAGCAAAAATTCTACAAGCTTGACCTCTATTTACCAGTGCTGAGGAATAAATTCTTGACTGGACAAATAAAGCAAAAATGCATTAACTCACACATCCATCATCCTGGAGGGGGGAAAGGAGGTTGAAGAGTTTTGGGAGTTTTTTTGGTTTGTTTGTTGCCTTTTTTTTTGGTTGGTTTTGTGATTGGTTGTTGGGGGTTTTTTTGTTTATTTTTCGTGTTTGTTTGTTTGTACTTTTGGTGTGTGTTTTTTTTTTTTTATCCACGTTATACAAACCAGTGTCCTTGCAGGCAGATATTTGCTGATGAAGTTACAATAGAAATAATTTGTAAATGGTATTCGCTATTCACAACTAGTGTATAGTTACAACTGGTTTAAGAAAAATAAATCTATTTGTAAAAGTAAAAAGGTAAATAGGTTAATTGTTTAAACATCACTTTACTTCTTAATTATCTTTTTAGGCTGTACTTATTTGGGACTCTTCTGGATGGACTCCCTGAAGCTGTGCATCCATCTGCCAAAGTTGGTCTTTGTCATAGTGCAGTGAAGCTCTTTACATTATGAATATTGAAGGTATTTTATACTTTGCTTATATCTTTAATAACTTAGTGATATAAATCCTCTGCAGTGGTTCTCATAAATAAGAAGTGTTTGCTTCAGAGTTCAAGTTTGACAAAGTAAGAAAGGGGTCTGAAGGTTTAGTAAATTATTAGCAGAAGATAATTTTCAAATTTATGCCTCTGCTTCTAGTACCTAGACAACTAAACCCTGCTGGTGGATAAAGACAGGACCAAAATTCCTGGTCATTTCAGAGCAAATGTTGCTTACAAATAACAGAAACTTCAGCATAAACCACACCTGAATGGGTGCTATTTGCAGTACAGCCTGAAGTAAAGCATTCAACAGAGGTGCAGTGAAAGGCTAGTAGTAGGAATCCTGTGAAGGGTGTTGGTCAGGTTGGAGCTTCTATGCTTTCAGTTGTGGAGCAGATTTCATTTCAAGATAGGTGGAGAAGGGGATGTAACTGTGGTAAAGTAAGTCTAATGAATATATACTGAGATAGGTTCTAGAGGGGGGACAGTGCCTTTGCATAGGTATATGTACCTATAATGAAATGTCTGAGTAGCATGGAATTGGCTAATAAATTAGAAAAACAAAACAAGACCAAAATTATCCCTGCTGCACTTTGAAATATCTCCTTTAACAGCTTATAATTGCTTTCTCTTCATCCTAGATGTCTTTCCCTCATGTCCAAATTCTGCTGTGAAGGGTGAGAAAGCTGCTGACTGGACTGTGCTGAATTCACTTGGTCAAGAGGCTGAATTGTAGCCCTCAATTTGTATGAGGGCTACTTTCTGTACTCTGCTTTTTGGTATTACGGTGACATCCCCAGGAAACTTGTGCTTCTATTATAGAGTCACTGAACTCTGCAGTTGTCTATTGCTTAAGATCGCTCTTTCTTAACAGTCAGCTTGGTTTATTGGGAAGTCGATAACTGACTTCTGCCTTTTGCCTCGACTCTTTTTTTTTTCACCTCAGAAGTTTTACTTTTTCAGGTAGTCTCTGTCGTCCTTTTTTCTGTTGTTTTCCCTGAAACAGTTCTTTGAGTTTCCTGTGACCCCCTTATCTCTTTTATATAGATTAGAATAACCAAGCAATGACTTTGGATGAAGAACAGAAGCGGTCCTCTGTTTCAGAATTTGTGATCTATCAAGGTTGACTAACTCGGATGTATTTCCAGTCCTTATTTCAGGCTCTCTGTACCCATGGAAAGACCTTGCTCACTGTAGTGGTTACATTTGGCTCGCATATGGTAAGACAACTTGCAATTATTGAGACACCTGAGCTTATATAACAAACGGTCTGCCTGTATTTGGGGAGCTGGAGGTGCACAAACAGGAGTGCGCACAGCTGCCAGGCCCACATTTGGCATTAGGCCTGGGTGCAGCTCTAATGACAGTGAAGGCAGTGAGATTGGGCAGTATGGAAGCCTGTGCAGTGATGCATGATGTGGGTCAAGCCAAGCAGCGCTGTTAGAGTTAAGGCCCCTGTTGTGAAATAGACCAGCTCCACTTGACATCATTAGCACAAACAAGAGATGTTTTTGCCATCTGGCCCACTGAGTATGTGAGAAAAATACAACTTGCAACAGCTCAAGCTTATAGGTGCTTTGAAATGCTCTCTTCCTGATAGCTTGCATGGAGTCTATGTGTTGGCATTTCTGAATTTGACTTTATATATTTCTTTTTAATTCTAGTTCTGATGCTACTTATTGACACATTTATATTTACACATTTTGTTTCTTGGAGTTTACATCTAATTCTTCGGAAGTAAGGCTTCTCAATGATTTATCAGCTGCACTGGGAGAGTAGACTTTTCTTGCTTCAAGTGACAAGTGTAGATGTCATTGTAAAGATGACAGCTGAACTATGGCTTATACAAAGGTCTAGGAACTTTCTTCTGGGATTCTGTAAAATATGTGCCATGTAGTGTCATATGTGTGTGTGACAACAAAAATGTCATGTTCTTCTGATTCTTGCCTCTGACATATGGTTTCCATAGGCACATCTGTTAAGCACTCTTCTTAGCTGTTACTGGTTTTGACCCATAGGGTCTTAAAGACCATGCAATCTAAGAACAAAGAGCTAGAAAATATATAGGATCTCCATGGGTCAAGTGTAAAAAATGCATACTACTAAATATCACGCTAAAGCTGCATCCTCGGTAAGACTTGAATTTGAAAGAGTAGATTTGAGGTAAAAACGTCTGAAAAAATCTTGCCTCCCGCATCTCTGTACGGCAGTGTCGTGGCCTCGCTCAGGCTGTAGGTGGCACCATTGCCGCACATGAGAAGCCGCCTTGGTCCTGCTCTTCCTTCCAAAAGGATTGTTGACCTACAGGCTGTTGAAATACCGTATTTGATGACAGTATCAGGTAAGGGTTTACTAGAGCTGCCATCTCCCTAGAATTAGTATTAGGAGGAAATGTGGAGGGAGGTATGCTATTATTTTCCTTTTGTATGATGGTGCTTTGAAATACATTGATTACACAGCTTTTTTTCTCTGGTAGGGGTAGTACAGACTCGGTCTCTTATTTCTGTTCCCAGTGAGAGCTGACAAGGAATTTATGAAAGGATTTCCTTACTTTCATTTTGGGGGTTTCTGTGCTATTTTGTGTGATTTTGCTAACAATGGTGCTATAGCCATGATGCATTTTCAGGATACTGCAGCTCAAAGCTTACACTTTTCTGATTTTGTCAGCTTAAACATCTAAGTCCGTTCTTAGAACTTTAAAATGATGAGGTATCTTCCTGCAGAAAGAGGATATCATGGGCAGGAAAGGGAATGGATCTGCTCTGATGCAAGGGAGAGCCAGTATGAAGAGACCAAAGAGACTTTGGGCTTAGCCTCTACCAGGAACAGTGGGAGGACAAAAACCTGAGCTAAGGAGTTAGAGCTGATGAGTGGCCAAGAAATGGTGCTATAAACAATCTGATAAAAGTCTGTTTAATTGGGGGTTTGTTGAGTCTCACCTGACATGTTTGAATTTTTCCTTTCTGAGAGAAACATCTGGAAGTTATCCCCTTTTGCTTTGGAAAAACATCTGTTTTCCAACCAAATACCACTCTTAGGTCTGTCTTGGTTTTGAAATTGAGCACTTAAAACATAAATTAGTGAATGAAGAGATCAGGGTTCTCAGAAGTCCTTCAGACAACTCCTTTCCAGACTCTGTGGGGTGTATTAAAAAGCTGTAAACATCTTGCTTTCCAGATCTGGTGATATAGTGGGGGCAATAGCAAGAGGGAGGAATAAAGAGCTGTTTATTAGCAATCAGGAGAAACTTAGTTCTGACATGGTGAGCTTAAATATGTAAAAAGTCTCAAAAACAATTTGTTGATTTGCTTTGCAGTCTCCACAGATACTCATTAAAACATGTCATGCACAAAAATAACCCCACCTCTAAAATCTCAAAGGGAGTGGGGGAACATTGCGGTTGAAGTTAAAAAAATAAATAGGTTTTTGTAGGGGGAAAAAAAATTAGCAGCTTGTCAAAATCAGCTGTAAAATGTAAGTCTTGCCATAGTGGTCTAAGGTAAAGCTCCACAAATGAATTAATTATTATATGAAGCTGTTAAAAGTGTAAATTAAATGGAGCATAAGAATCCTGGTATCCATGGTAACACAAACCATGAAAAAAGTGGGAAGTCTTTGTCATTTGCACCATGCTTATGATCAAGTTCTTCAGAGAGTTGTTGATGCATGTTTGTAAAGTCCAAAGTGGAATAAAACCACTTTACTGACCAGAGCAGAAGAGCACAGAAGGACATGGCCACAAAAGTGTTTTGTTTTATTCGTTTGATAAGTAACCTGGAAAGACAAAAGAACTTGAGTTCACAATAATCAGCTCTTTTGAATGGAAATGGTTGAAAATTACATGAAAAGCAAGGGAAATTCTGTTGGTTTTGGGGGAGTTGGTGGTATGTGTGTTCAGGTTTTTTGTTAAGGAACATAATAAGAAAAATATTACTTTTCTTAGCATGTGGTGTTTTCCTCTCCAAAGTAAACTTGTACAGTTTTGACATTTAAGAGAAAAATATCAAGAAAGCCATTGATTCTTTTATCATCTATAAAGATGATCCAAAACAGAGCCAGCAATAAAGGAAGCTTTAGTCATACTCATTTTAGTCATAATCATTTGTACAGATTTGGGTTGGATGTTCTTGGAAAGCAGTAATATATCAGTTTGCGAGAGTTGCTTGTTCCAGTCAACAGTTTTTGGCAATGCTCTTCTGCTTCCACTGCTTTTGCAGAAGCCATCTTATTACTACCTGGTTTTTAATATATTTTAGAGATCACAAAAGCTCCTAGAGCTTTTCTTCCCAGAAGCTGTGCTGCAGTTGCTGGTATCTGATTCGTTTATGTCTAATGGATGACCCTGAGCTATTGAGAAACTACCACTGCATAAAATACTTTGAAGCCTTATGCTGAATAGTCTTATTTTTTAGCCATCTATGCAGAATCACTTAGTTGATTGTTATAGAAAATGTAAAATGACTGCCTCTTAGGGATTATATTTGGACATGTTATAGGCTATTACTACTGCTATCATAGGATCATAGAATAGTTAGGGTCAAAAAGGACCTTAAGATCGTCTAGTTCTAACACCCTGCCATGGGCAGGGACACCACACGCTAAACCATGTCACCCAAGACATGGTTTAATGTACCAGTCAATCAGATAAAACACTTTAACTTCACCTGTCACAATTTGTTTTAATTGTATACTGAATAAATAGACCCAGTATGATATATGCGTTATGCTTTTTCTGAAGTAGTCTCTGTATTAAATTGATGTTGATTATCCCAGCGTTTGTCTTTTGGACTATCTTTTTTGTCCCATAAAGCAAGTATTGGCCCATAAGAAAGATGGAAAACAAAGCCCTCATATTTCCTATACATAAGCTTGTTAGAGCTATATTCCAAATTTAAGTGGAAACTATATATTTGATTTCCTTCTCTATTTTAGTTAGCAGAGAAGTAATTTCTACTGTAAATCAAAATGTAGAATTTCTAATGGCATTTAAAATTATTTTATTTTCAAAGAACATGCATAAATATCGTGTGGTTTGGGTTTTTTCCTTTTGATCATATGCATAGGATGTGGTGTCAGCCAGCACAGCTGGTTCTTGGGGTGGAACTGCCCATCGGGTGAGCAGCCTCCCTGCAGGAGTGCTCAGCAGTCTTCTCTCAGCTAGTCTGAACTCTGTTCCTACCTAGAAAATCTATTCAGTCTCAAAAACAGTGATGGGAAGCTCTGGGAATATCTTCTTTTTAGCTCTCCCCCCAATCTTTTATTCAGTTGTTGTCCTAAGCATGAAGGCAGCAGGTAAGCCTTCCAGTTCTGTTGTGGTTGCAAGCCTTTTGTGGGTGGCCAGCAGCTAGGCATCCATACAGCTCTTCGGTCAGTTCCCCTCAGCATGTACCCCCCAGTCTTTATTGCATGATATTTTCAGGAAGCTTTGATAAGTCTTCTACCCAGAAATACCTAGTTAGACATGCCATGACACCTTCTATTGTGTTGTTCTGGGTTGTTTTTTTTTTTTCCAAACTCTTCCTTCCACAAAATACTTGCTGAACCATTGCTATAAACTGTATGAGTCCTTTTGGAGGGAAGAAGTGGCTGTTAAGATGTGTCCTTTTAGAGGCGTGCTCTTGGCACAGTCTTTGATATCAGGACATGTAAGGACAGAATACAACTTTCCACTAGACAAGCCTGAATCCACAGCCCTAATTCTTAATTTAAGTGTGCAATTTAATGTGGTTTTGTGATAACAAAATGGCCAAAAACTCTGCTATGTGGCTTAATCATTGTTCAAGAGTGTCTTTGTCCAAGCTGGATCGTGTAGACAGGACAAGGTTCATTAGCAATTATGTTGCCTGCTACCACTTTGTGAAGCATTTAAAGGATTGTTTTGGCCTTCCAGCTTCTTGTGGAAAGTGAAATGAGGAAGTGATCACTTAAGGGATTCTGTCAAAGTAAGAAGTGACAGTACCTAAAAGCTAAGAATTAATCTGCTTAGGTCAGTCCTATGGATCATGGCATGGGCAGGTAGGACTTGCTCGCTCGTACTGAGCGAGCCATTTGTTGGAAGCTGACGTGTAGCGTAGGGATGGAGTGAGTTGACTAATATCTGCAGCAATTAAGTACAGTGCGCTGGCTGCCAGGTGAGTTAAGTAATACAAGTCATTATATATCATGTACTTGAGTCTTTCTGGAGCAAATGAGTGGTAGGTCAGTTAATGCCTCTGCACTGTTCATCTGTGAGTAAAATGTCATCTGCTAAGGCTGTGAATAATTGATTTTTCAGAGAACAGGAAAAATCAGGCATTGCAATGTAATTCCTACTTGAGAGCTCTGTCAAAGGTGGCTTTCAAATGTTAATTAACCCTTATCTCAAGTGAGATGTAATTTGTTTCAAGAAAGGGATATTTTTTTTTTTTATTCAAGTAGTTTAGAATTCATACCTTGTTCATGCAATTCATTAGAAAAGGCCTTAAGCAATAACTGTGAATGAGGATATTGCCATGCCATCATATCTGATGTTAACAGGTATGTGCAAAACATCTGCAGCTTTCAGGGACAGGTGTGATTATAAAACAGGAGTCTAAAACTGTGAATAATGGAAATAAAATGAGACAAAACATCATTCCTTGTGTTAGTGTGGAACTGAGGCAGGGCTGATGCTCCTCTTTCTATATGAGGAGTCTGAAAGGAGGGCAGTGCATCTTCTGCAGACTCCCTCTATGTAAATTGTAAAACCCATGGCAAGTATTTTTTAGCTGGTTCATTAGAAGTTAAAGCCTGAAATTGACCTGCATTTTCCATTGATCTGTATGTACTTGGTTTATTTGCTGTTCAAGTTCTTAATAATTGTAAGCCTAGCTGTTTAATAGGCCAGAACTTAAAGGGTAGCACTGCATAGACATGCTTCTGCTCAGATATTAGCTCTATTTTATTTTTTTCTATGGTTTGGGGTTGTGTGCGGGTGCCTGTGTATTGCTTTAAACTGCAGTCTTCCGAAACCATTGCCTATCCATTTCTTTTATCTGGAGTAACTGCTGCAACAATCTGTCATGCTAGAGTTTTGATCGCATTTCTAATCTCTGTGTGTGCGCACAGGAAGTGAGCATTCAATTTGTGTTTAGTCCTGTCTTCTCATGTCCTCAGAGATACACAAACAATCCAAGTACGTTCTCTGAACAGTTACTTTGCTTCCCATTTCAGCTCTGGATTTGCTTGCTTATTTTCAGAGTTTTCCTAAGAGCTTCACAGGCTATAATCCAGACTCCCTCATTCTGCTGGTAACAGCTACCTCTTCATTCAGCACTAGTTCTCTGCTGCTTTTGGACTCGGAAAATCCTCGTGGCAGTAATTTTTTTTTTCTTGTCCCTTTCTGGTTCTGTCATTTAAACAGAACTCAGCAATTCCAGTTTTATTCTAGTCTAGGAATGCAATAAAAAAACCAAACCCCAAACAACCACAAAAGGCACAATTTAAAGGCAAATTCTATCAGTGTTTTCAATATTAAGGTATGAAAGATGGTGGTTATATATTGGGATATGGTGGTTGTTGAGCCTTGAAAAGGACTGTGAATTTGCTGAAGGCCCCACAGTAACACTTGAGTTTTAAAAAGAGTCTCACTACTGGTTTTACAGCATATTGCTGTAGAGGAAATAATAAAAGCCACAAAGATGTGCAATTTCTTATGGCCTTTAACTAATGCTATAAGAGAGCATTTGAAAAAATACTCTTAACTGAAGGTAAGGGGATTTCCTTTGGCAGAATGCTTTTAAGGGGCCTTGCTTTGAGCTGGTGACTCGGGAGGTAGTTGTTTCCTAGCAGCATGAAGAGTGTGCTGATAAATGGGAGGGATATACACAGCTCCATCCCTCAACCTGCAAAATGCTTTTGGGTTTACCTCTCCTCAAATGTCTTTAAGTGCTAAAGACTCAGGATCTTATACCAATGCCTTATATAGTCTAATTCGATTAGGGGCCGTCCTCTGAGGGTAACAGGACCTGGGAGCTAGGCTGCCCCACAAATTTTGCCAACCAGGGTGCTGTGGTGTGGAGGTGCTCAGGTGGGTCCCTGTGGGGGCACTCTGGGTCTGGAAGCTGATGGCTTGTCTCACATTATGCTGAGCAGAAGCTGTTGGCCCCCATGGAAGTGCAGCACCCACATGGATCGAGGTAGTCAAAAGCCAGGTTTGGGTGGAGTGATTTGTTCGGTGTCTTCAGGAACCAGAGGCCTATCTGTGGAACTGAGATGTTCATGTGAACTGGCAGTATGGTGGTTCAAGCTGGGTTTTTCATCTGACTTCTGTTAGGAAGTAGCTGTGGTCTGGCCTGAACTCAAGCTTGGATAAAATGTGGCTACTGGAAGCTCACTGGTTGAGTGTGCTCTTGACAGTTTCATATAGTGCTTAGGTGCATAGCACAGAGTCTGGTGTTTTGGGAAATTTGGACCTGAATGCTTTTGTCACTTCTGAAAAGGGAAAAGATTCCATGCATACCATAGAAGTTCATGCACCCCATTTACGTAGTGCGATCTATACATAGGCAGTTAAGGTCACTGTGACACAGTGCCCTTAGCTGTGAACTGCTAATTGTCAAATATTTTAATTTCTCTGATAATTTGTAATTTTTTCCCATGGTAGAATTTCTCATCTGAATAATCCTCTCATGTATTCAATTGCTTTTCAATGTTCATCTTGGGTTTGCGAATGCTGAATATGTTTTTTTACGGAAATGAAGTGGAACTACACTTGAATGCTTGCAAATGCTTTCAGGACAGGTGTAAATGGGGTATTTACCAGACTCATTGGCTGTGATGTAATGCTTCCTTAAAAGTAGGATGCATAGAGAGAGACTGCAAAAGTTTAGAGTAAGGTTGTAATTAATAGGAAGATGTATTCCCTACTTTATAAAATGATCTTCAGTACTTAGTCTCTTTTCCTAGCTTGTAATTGCTGGGAAAGTACGTAAGGGAAGTAAAACTACGTTTGCTACTGCACTTGCCTTTCCCCTCCTCCCTTTCTTTTTAAGGGAAAAAAAATAAAGAAAAAAAGGGCTTTGTCTCCACTACAGCAATGGCTTTTCCTTACAGCATTTATAAAAATTGTTTTAACAACATTTTTCTTAAGTGTTCAAAGAATTTTTACCTTTTTCTTGATTGTTCCCTAGTGCCTATGTGTACTGCTGCGGACTATGTTTTATGAGTAAAACCTGAATTGCATATAGATACAGTTTCCATAAGATTAAGGTCATGTAAGGTGGAAATAGCAGTCTAAGATCAGCAGTTCCTTCATTTTTATTTTTTTCTTTTGGTAACAGGAAACAGCTCTAAGGGAATTTTCTTGTAGGACAGTATATAGGAATGTTTGTCTTTATAGATTTATTTTTGCATGTTTGTGTAGGTGAGTTGGCATGCTCATGTCATGGAGAGCTGCATTAGGAATATTTGTATCTGTCATGTAACAACAAGAGAGCTTTGTCTGATGTGGTAATTAGCTTTACTATGCACTTGTATGTCTTGCACACCATATAGCAAAATCGTAAGCAGATATTATTCTTGATCTCACAGAAAGGGAAAATTAGATTCATATGCTTGGGGAGTAAGGGGAGGAAGCTGGTGAGAGGAATATGGAACAGGAAGGGAACTTCTGCTTCAGTGTTTCGAGGAGTATCACTGGTCATCAGATTCTGCAGAGAAGCCAAGTAAAAGTACAAGTCTCAACTGAAGTGTCCACCAACAGCTGGGATACCTCCTACAAGACCTTCATTTTCCCTTGGTCAGCAGCAAACCCAGGTGAAGGCATCTTCCTCTATTCAGCCACCTGTAGTGATGGCAAACACGAGCTTTCACTGGGTACATCGGGTCTTACTTCATTTTCCTTTCTTTCCTTTTTCTTTGAGTTTTAACCCAGACTCTTGTAACTCCTGTGCTCAGCTGACAATTTGCAGCCTGTAAGAGTAGTGGTAGCTGACAAAAGCAGGCTAAGCTTACTGTTCAGCCTTTTCTGTACAATACAGTTACATATTATTGTTCATTACCTTATTCAGTATCAACCTAGTGTTTCCTTACCATGATTGTCAACTTCCAATGATGCTTCAGTTAATGTGACAACAAACTCTGCTGTGCTTGAGTATCACAGAGCTCTATACTGAGGGACAAGCAAAGACAGTGAAGAGATGTACTTTGAAGCACATATTGTTGTACAGTCTATCTTAGAAAGGTGGGTTAGTGTCAAGAGTGCATGTCTTACACTTAGTGTGGGCAGCAATGGTGTTTGTGGTAACCCTCCATTCTTCTCATGTACCTGGCTTTGAAAATCTTGCAGTCAGAAACCAAGAACTCATTTTGTGGTAGATCATCTTGTGGAGGAAACTCCCTGTACTATTTGGTAGTAGTTTAAGGTGTGTAAATCCTCCGGACTCTGTGCCTATCTTGTAGCTTGGTCAAGAGAAAGCAAAAGCAGAGAAGTGTCTACAACTTGCAGTTTTTAGCAGCTTCTGAATCTGGGTGAAAATCCTTGGCTTCATCTGAAAATACCCTTTTTCCTTGCGGTAAAGGTCACATTTGTGTCAAACCATTAGATGTTGCTTTAAAATTTCACTGATGTATAGAGTAGGAAATTTAGTATGGCTTCAGAGTTGACTTTTCTGCCTTGTTTAATGGTGAGTAGGCTAAGCTGTGTATAGATAGGAAAGAAATCTTTCTGAAGCTTATGAAGATAAAGAAATCCTTTTCAGGGAGGATTGAGACATTGCCTAAAATTAATTTCATTCCACTTTGGACTGGAGCTGGAACACTGCAGTATTTAATTAAAAAAAGTGGTAGAAACCAATGGATGGGCAACCAGCTGGACAGCAAGGTGACCTTATTGTCCGGAAAAAAGGTTTGTAGTCTAACCTTCTTGACACTATCTGTGAGCTTAAGATTTTGATCTTCACAAATATGATGGAAGTGATACGCTGCTGGAACCAGCTGCTGATGTGCTGTAAAACCTTTTTTTATGCTTGCTATAATGTTAACTTCATTAACGTCTTCAAGAAAATCTAGCGAACAATCTAGCAAGGGAATGTATTCGAGTAATAATAAGGAATTTATTGAACTACCATCGAAGGTGTCATAAAGGGACTTTGGCATTTCCAGTTTTTCTGTAAGGAAGAGAGTACGTGTTGTGGGTGGTCTTTAATTTGTGGCTGAGCAGTTAGATACACAGGGAGCAGGAGCAAAATGGGTGGGAAATGCCTTGAGGTTTTGTATATCTCAGGTAAATGCTGTTTGACTCCAAAATAAGGCAGTTCATTAAAATTTAGGGTGTAACTGAGTAGAAGTATTTTCTTCCCTGGGAAAGTCTCTGCTGTGAGCACAGAAATGTATTTCAGTTCTCTATGAAATGTGGATAAGAGGTACCATCACCTTTAACTGTTTGGTTTACCCCAAAAACTTGACAGCTGTGACTGACTCTTATATTGCTATTTCTTGATCTGGAGCATATGAATCTGTTTAAGAAACACATTTAAAAAAGAGGGTAGCAACCAACCCATTTCTGAGTGAAGCAGAAAAGAGTATTTTAGCTTGACAAAAATGTGTGTGGGAGCAGTTCTCATTCGTGCTCCAAAAGGAGGGGAACAGCCATAGACAGTCAGTCAGTAGAGCTTGTGTTGTGAACAGCAAGCCATTTTGTTTCAGGAGGATGAATTCCAAATGCCAAAGCATAGTATCAAATTATAAACTTAAAACTAAATCTCAGTGACTTCCTGGACAGCAAACCTGTTTTCAGCTTCCTCCACAGAATACTGAAGTCCCAAAAGTTTTGAGCGTTTGGAATGTGCTTTTTTTTCCTGTCTCCTTTCTTCCTCATAGCTGTCTTTTCTCTCCTGAATAATACTTACATGGCAATTAAGCCCTTTACAAGTCACCTAGGATCTCAAATTTTAAGCTGCTGTCTTTGCATTATATTAAATTTTCTCTAACTTGTTTCCTTATTTTTCCCCTATGGCAAGCCCCTAAGCAAGCAGTTCTTCAGTGGACAATAAAATAATTTGAATGGCAGACATCCAATCTGAACTTTAGATAAGTGGCTTGGGTATGCATAAGAAGCAATGAAGTTTTTATTATTCAGTTATGCATGGTGTAGCCAAAGGGGTTTACCTCCCCTGTATGGGGGGAGTGGGGAGGTCAGGTGAAAAGATGTACATGTGGTTTCTGCTGTACCCCCACAATTTTCCACTGGAGGTAAAGAGAAATTGTTCCTCTGTCAATTTTTCCATTGAGTACCTTTCTCTGCCTCCACAAAACATTTTGTTGTTCCTGCTTTGCTGTGATGAAAATGTCATTACTTTCATATCATGAACATTTACAGGAGTTAAAAAAAATTGTTTGAAACAATAAATTTTATTGAAACAATAAAATTGTTTGAGTCAAGGTGGCTGTTAAGCTGGTGTAACAGGATAGGAAGAGCCCATGTTTTCATCTCCTTCTCTGGAAGCAACAATGAAGGGAAAGTTTAGGTAAGACATAAGGAAGAAGTTACTGTAAGGGTGGTGAGGCACTGGAACAGATTGCCCAAAAAATCTGTGAATGCTCCATCCGTGCCAGTGTTCAAGGCCAGGTTGGACAAAGCTTTGGGAGACATGGCCTAGTGTGAGGCATCCCTCCCCATGGTGGTGGGGATTGGAACTAGGTGATCTTAAGCCCTATCCAACCCTAGCGATTGTTGTTCTGTATTAGTCTCTGCAGAAGTCTGCAGCTGACAGAACAGCTCATCCCTCCCCACATATGCTTTGGGCATGGCTGGTGAGGAGTGCTACCAGTAAGCCAGCATGACATTAAACAGGGTGTGCTTGGAATGACTCCAGTTAAAATGTTTGTAAGCACTTTACATTTTACTCAGGAAGTGCTTCCCAGAATAAGTTGGCATCTTTGGTCACTCAACTCATGGAACGGTAAGCAGCCTTTCAGGTGAGAAGGCACCTGACTGTAAGGGCTTAAAAGTTTTGGTTTCGCCTGGTCCTGGACAAGGAGAAACCTGATTGTTCCTGATCTCCTACCAGGAACCACAGTGGTTCAGTTGAACAGGTGATGAACATTAAACCCAGGAAAAGCCCACATTGCAAGTTTCAGTTTAGTCCCATCATTGTCGCTGAGGTGACAGGTGATGACAAAATGACAACAACCCCCTGAGCTACTTCCAGTCCTATAGAAATTTAATTAAGCATGTTGGTCAGTTCAAAGTCGGAAGCTGTGTTTGAGTGTAGTGAAAGGCAAAGCCGTAGAAGGCTAAATTCACCGTACTCTGAATGCGTTGCTGAGGAAGAAGTAATGCTATTCCCTTGTTAGTCAGTCATCCAGTGGAAAAACAACATTTCACCTCAGACATGTATCTCTTGGCTTCAGTTTCTTTTGCTTCTTGGAAGGATTTGAGTACATGCCACTTGCCTCATGAGACAGTGCTCTAGAGAATTGCTACTGAGCTTTTGCTGTTGGATTGCTTTCAAACCTCCCCTGTGGAGGCTGTTATACTTTTTATAAATGCTTAAATAAAACTAAACTAGAGATCAGAGTAAGAAAAAGAGGCTGATGTGGACCTGAGTGAATAGGATACTGTTCTGAGAAGTGGAAGTTGCCGGTGCCATTGGGGTTTGGTGGAGTTTTTAAAATACTCTCTTTTATCTTAACTGGCAGACGGTAAATCTGAACTCTGTTGTTAAATGTCTGAACAATCAAACTGAAGTCATTAATGTTTTTTGTATTCTAACAAAGGAACAGTAAATGCTTCATATGTAGTGGAAGACTATTATTGCAAAAGGCTGAAAAATCGCCCTGCAACTCCAGCAGTTAAAACATTTATTTATCCAGGAGGTACAAACACAGTTTAACTCCCTTCAGGGAAAGGCAGGGGGGAAGGAGTTGAGACTTGGTTTCCCACATCCTGACCCTGACCTGTTGTTTCCTCTGCTATAATTGCAAATGCCTCCAGAATAGAATTGTGTTAACAAAACTGTGGTGAATTGAATGTGAATTTGCAAATTGTCTGCGTGCATGAGAGGAGTGGAGTGTAAATGGTTTGACAGAAAAAGATACACCCTGCTGTACTAAGCAGATGTGATTTTTCTGCTGGGAGGAAAAAAAGCACTCAGGGAGGGCAGTTAGATCACTAGTACTTCTAACCCAGAACACAACAGTCTCCTAAAATGTTTCTCTTCCTTGGTACAAAACTGCACAGGTTTTGTTGTCATCAAAACTGAAAGCAATGCAAGATTTGGGCTTAGAGATTAATCTTTTTTTTCTGAACATAATTATGAATCTTTCACTTCGAGGTAACAGAATGACAATGTTAATTTTTATCATCTGTGAAACATGATTAATTAACTCCTGTGTGCAGTGGACTACAGCCTGAAATGAATCTTATACCCTCGTAAATGCCTCATCACTTCTTTTTTGGGTAAAAGGAAAACATTTCTGTAGTCCCACCTTTATACGCCCTCTTCCTCAGAGAGAAAATGTGGTAAGAAAATGTTTCTGTTTGGGGGCAGAGCTGACTATCACTAATGAAGAGGAGACTGTGGCTGGTTGAAGTGAGTGCTGATTCTGCAGGGAAGCCTTCAGAATAAAATATAATTAAAATGCATTCCTAGAAATGGGCTCCTGACCTATCTGCCCCTTTCAGTAAAATATTCTACTTTGAGATTAATATTTGAGTTCTTTACCTTTGAGTTGATGGAAATTTTCCACCATGCTACACCGGTGCTTTTCCCACAGAGCAGCTCTTGCTTCAGTGCGGGTGTGCCATTGTGTTCCATGGTAATATGAAGAACAAGAGGGAATCCTCTGTGGTTTCTCACAAGCAATGCTTTCAAGTACATCTGTGTGGGTTGTGTTTGTTTGCGAGAGTTGAATATGCTCTCAGTATTAGAATGACTTTAGGAAAGGGGTTTCCTTAAGCCTAGGGAACCTAGCCTAAACCTTTAGAGAGAGAAAGAGAGAGAGATACGAACATGTATACTTTTGCCTCCAAATTGCTTAGTTCTCATTCGATTCAGAGAATCTTTGTTGAGACTAATGCATCCTAACCTAGCATCACTGAAACGAATACCTTCCCTAAATACAATGAGTAACTTCTGCATTAATTTTAAGCTCATATTAGTGGGTCTTTGCCTAGCTTCAAAATGAAGTCAGGTAACTCTTTTCTCTTGTCATGTACCAAAAAGACCTCAAATTCAAAATCTAATATTTTAATTTTGCTTTCTAAATGACTTCTTCATCTCTTCATAATTTTTATGTAGCATACCTACGTCAGGGTTCTCCTCCTGCACAAAGCTGGACGGTGAAAGGAATAGGGAGGGATTATAACCATATAAAGCATTAAGGCTATGTCAGTTATTTGGAGGTAAATTAAGTGGTTTAAGTACTGGGTTTTACCTACATCGCTCCCTTGGATAGCACTTTTTGCTGAGACCTTTGGAAGTTTTATCTGTTCTGTAGAGTTTGAGATGTTCCCTGTGCTACTGATTCTGTCTGGAGCAGGCACAGGACTCCTTTAGCTGGGTCTGTCATTAGGAGATGGGCCTTTTATCCTCATCTGCTACAAGTTGTTTTCTGTAATTCACATAGCATTTGAGGGTGGAGTAGGATTCTGGGCCAGGAGGTGTTCTGCTTGCCTTGTTGCTGTAAATTAATATAAATGTTGTGTCTCAGAACAAGTTTTGAAGCATTTGAACCCTGAATAAGAAATACATGGAGCTGTTGTTATAAATTTCAAGTAGTATGTTTTGGATTAATAAGTATAAATGAGGTGAGCTGTGAGCACTGGTGAGATGAGGTTTATGTATAGGGGAAAAGAAAAAAATGGTGTGCTTTTTCCCCTCCTTGTTTTAATTGCTCCTTTGATAGAAACATAAAGCTGCAGTACTTCTCTCCATCATAGAAGTATTAGGATATTCCATATCATCATCCATAGAAGCAACCCTTCTGTTTTCAGAACCAGTGTTGTTTGCTGCCAGAGGGGGCGCATACTTGTTGTGGTAGTTCCTACCTGTAGTAGGAGCTCCAGACTCTACCTTCACCCTCTCAGAATGAAGCAGAAATTGTCAATACACCTGTGTAGATTACAAAATGCTCACATCAAACCCTTTAGAAAACCTGGAGAAAGAGAGCTTCTTAAAGGGTCACCTTTTCCTGACTTGCTTCTGGATCTTTAGAGCACCATGGTATGTTGCTGGCAGAGTCCTGATTTCTAGCAGCAGCAGTACTGCTTTTCCAGGAGCACACTGGAACGTATGGAAAACAACATCCATTTCTGAGTTGCTTAGGACTGGTATTCCTGTCAGCCAAACAATGCCTTGGTTCTTTTTCTCTTTTACCCTGGGATTTTGAAGCTTGGCTAGAAAACATGAAATTTCAATAAACCAAAGCTGCGTTCCTCATCTAAATCAGATCCTTTTTACCTTCTCACTGTCAAAATTTTGTTCTTGTAGTAGCATAACTTTTTGTAAGTAGGAGATCTGCCTATATCTTGAATTTCTTTTTTCTCACAGCTTTGTTGCCTTCTCAGACATGTGAGTCTTGTACCTGGAGTGATTTGTTACTGTGCTGCCTCTTTATACTGCAGAACTCAATTCCAAAGTTATTGTACCTGATAGATCTTAAGTCTTTGCTTGGGTTGCACAAGAAAATTCCGTCATTTCTTTTTCCTGTCATAAAATCACAGTTTCACTGTTGTGAGATGTCCATTAAAAATTGTTCAGAAAAAAAATCTCAGGCACTATCAGTGAATATCATACATATTAATCCTGCTTTTATCCTGCAGTATTTTTCCTTTTCCCTTCTGTATTTTATCTCTTGGAAAGTTTCTTGTCCATACTTTTGCAGTCACTAACAATGAAGAGCTTATTTTTTAAATTTATATTTTTACTGCATAATTTAAAGCTGACATTTAACAAATACTTAAGTACTTTCTTCCCATCTTGCTCACCTCCAGATAATTTGTCGTGCTAATGAAGGTTGGATAGAGATCAAAAGCAAATACATTTGAAAGGCTCATGCAGAGCTATTCCATGAAATATGCCTAGTTTGCAAGTGTTTTTCTGAACAGCTGTATCATTGGCAGGTTTCTATATATTTGACAGGTCTGTGATTGCTTGATAAATGAATTTTAAACAAATCAAAACTATTTATTGAGGGGTTTACTTTTCCAACATATTATACTTTTTTGGACTACTTTGTATTTTATTAACACCAACTTGCTTTCACAGAAATTGCATACAATGTGTATGTTCAAAGTATCATTGACTTTGCCCCCAGACCTGTGCACACTAATTGGCTTGAGTCAAACCTAACAATTTCCAGTGAAGATTTCTTCTAAATGTATTAAAAATGATGAGTTTATGTGCAGTATCTGAAAATCCATGAGAGCTGCATTTAAATGTCAGAGCGGCTCAGGTAACTTAAAAGGTAGAATTTGTTTCAAAATACAGAAAAATCTTGGAATTTTCTTTAGGTGACATCTTTGGTTGTCATCATACATATTCTAGCAACTTCTTAACATGTTGTAAACCTCCCGAAAACAGAAAAGCTTAAATCCTCCCAACTCCTGAACTCATCACCTTTTAATAATTAGAGGTTAGTGTGTTTTGGTTTTTTTTCTTTTAAGTTGTGTGGCCTCTGGTGATTGGAGAGAATCTTCCTCTGGAGGAATCCAGAGAAGAACTGAGGGTGTTTTGAGGTATGTTCTGCATGGCTTTGATGGCTTGATGATAATTTAGGGCTTCCTCTGGTCACTTCTTATGTGCCTCTTACAAGTATTGGGAGTATAGTCATGATATTTTTGACACTGAACTCATGTTTTGTAGCCTTTCAAATTAGCTTGTATGCTTTAAACTCATCTGTGCAAATAACCGTGTGGAACAACTGATATGGTAAGCTCAAATGCAGGTCTGTGTCACCTGAGCCCTGGGCATGACTGTGGTTATTTTTTGGTGACATTTATGTCACTAATTCCTACTTGAAGAAGTGATTTATACTTGTTGGGGAGTAATTTTCTCAATTTTAGGTGATGGTTCTTGACATCTTAAATACAAACGTGTTTAGAAATTGTTAAATTGACTGATTCACGAAGAGAGAAATGCACCTGTCCATGGCAGGGGGGTTGGAACTAGATGATCTTAGGGTCCTTTCCAACCCTAACTATTCTATGATTCCATGAAAATATTGCTTTGATACAGCTGAATAACAGTGAATTACAGAGTAGGGCTTGGGAAAATGAGCAAAGCTTTAGGAAAATAGGATGCTCTTAAGCTAGAACTGGACTTGAAGGAAACAAAAGAGTGGTGCAAGATTTAATATTTCTAGCCTGGATATCTGTGAAGTGCATTTTGCATAATATGCTGGAACTCCAGTGCCTGTCTGGCTGTGGATTGCCTTTAGAATTAGGATTTCATTAGAATCCATGAGTCTTCTTGTTATTCTTGAGCCATGTATTTTTGTTCTTTTCAAATATGTCTTTTATATGTGTAAAATCTGATAATTTTTAATGCAAATTAATACACTAACAAAAAAGTGCCTTTTTTGGCCTATTTGGGTATATAAGTAGTGTATACCTATTTGGGTATATACTTACGGCTTGTATCATTGATAAAGTTGGTGGATGAGCAGCAAGGAAGTCTCGCGCACTTTTTACTGAACATTTTCAATTATTGTGAAACCCCATAAATATGTGTGCAAAACTGATCCTGTTTTGCTTCAGGTTGTTCATGTTCTTAAAACCCTTGACAGAGAGCAGAAAGTTTATGTAATTCTGTGCAATCCTTTACATGACCATTATAACCTCTTTCTTCTAGAGTCTTAATCTTTGAGGTAACTGAGTTTTATCCATCTTGGTTTGAATTTGTCTGATCTAATAAAACCCTACAGCATTACATTGCATATTATAGTTGTAAAAACCACTTGTCTTGGTAACAAACACTTGCGTATGGTATGATAACCTGGTTGCATCTCTTTCATTCGATTTCGTAAGTGTAGACTTAGATTTAGCACAATCTCTGCTACCAACACAGATCAGACTCAGTGCGGTAAATTTTCTTGCTGTGAAGAATTAGAAATTATTAAAGAAAAAAGGGACTGTTCAGAATTGACATGCTTTACCAAAAAGCCCTTCAGAAATGGAAGGCAAAGCTGTTGCTCTCTGGTAGCACTCCCTTGTGCATCAACAGTTTGGGAAGCAGTGGAGGCAAATTGAAGTGAGTGACAATGCTGTTGAGCTGGCATTAGCCTGGCCATACTCAGATGAGCTGATCTTGCTGATTTTCAGTGCAGACACCTCTTTATTACTTTGCCCTATATCTTAGATTGAGTAGGAGAGGGTGGATGTACTCCCATGCTCTGATCATGAAATAGTTTCTGATAGCTGGGCTGGCTTGTATAGGCGTGCATTGAATCAAGGTGCCCAGCACTGAGGGACACACTGCGACATCTGCATATGACTGAGAGTCAGAAGATGTACAGCATACTTTGTCAAGCCACAGGGACAGAGCGGATGCCCCCACCCCAGCAAGTGTTAGCGCTAGGACTTCTGGAGAGCTGCTTGTGTACTGGCTGGGTGTGCAGCTGGGCCACAGAGGGATCTGGGAATTGTTGGCTTTAGCAGCTTCTTTCTGTGTGTTTCCCCAGCTCTGCAGAGCTGTGCCATGGCAAATCTGGAGCACCCACTACAGGTTTCCAGCAGGGGAGTGTGCCGCAGTCTCCCAAGTCTGGCTCACCGTCCCATCACTGCAGAACAGAAAGTGACATATCTGAGAAATAGCTTTCTCTATATTCTTCACTGCTTTCCTTTTTTTTTTTTTTTTTTTCCCCTTCCCTTTCAGTTTTCCAGAACTTTCTTTGCTTCTTGCATGAATTTTAACAATATAGGTGTTGTCTTTTCCGTAACTGCTAACCTGTATCCCTTTCATGTGGCCTGTTTTCCAGCACATGGGCTGCAATGTTGCGTGCAACTTGTCAAATGCAGCTGAGACTGCCAAAATGTCTAAGCCCAGTAGGATGCATTAGAGGTGGGGGGCATTCTGAAATCTGAAGGGGTTTTGTTGGTTTTTTTTTATTCAGACAAGCATGGTCAGATTTCATTTAGTAATTTTATTTTTTGTTGTTGTTTCAGTGGCTGAAGGGGGTGTTCATTCTAGGTCAATGTTTTTCAAATTTTATTCTTCAGTTAGACACCTAAAATCCAAATTTAGGCGCCAAGATAAAGCTTAATTCTCATTAGTACCCAGTATCTGTGGCTCCCATTGAAAGCAAATGAATACAGCTTTCCATACTTCAACGTGTTTTTGTTATGATTAAACAGACACTCATAAAACTTTGTCAAGCCTGGAGTCAAGTTTCACATGAAACTGAATTGGCTTTTGTTGTTAATAGGATCCTTGTAATTAGTGATTACCAGATGCATGTGAAATGTGTGAAATGCCTGCAGGAATGGGAGTTAGGAGGGGGGAGTGATGTCAAACACCTCAGATCTTCTCCTTGCAACCTTTCATTTTAAATTTCTGCTCTGCACATAGGCAAAGCAACATGATTTCTATAAAATGTTCAGCTGTGGTTTCATATTAAGTTGATGTTACCAATAAAGAGAGCGACTTATAAGTAAAAACTTACTTGCTTGTAAATAGCAGGTTTCAATTTTGATGGCTCCCCACTTTCTTCTAGTGGTCACAATTGTAAGTATGCTTGCAATAGGTCTTATGAAACCTGCCAGTCTTCTAATTCCAGCAACTATCATATGCTATGGTTTGTAATTTTGATCTGAAGAGGAGAATAAGACTTCTGGGCTCCTTTTCTATTGAGCTAGAGATGTAGCACGTGGCCTGCAGAAACTTACCCAGGGCTGTTACCCACCTGCAGCACAGGAGGATAATGATTCCTCTGCATGAGGGGGCATTGGCTTATTCCTTGTGCTGTTTGCTACCACACTTGTGATGTGAGAGTGCCTCATAAAATTAAGAAAAATGAAACACTTAAACATTACTTTTTTCCCTTTTTGGAGTTTTCGTCCAAAAAGGAATATCTGAATGTGGACCGCTTAGCTTTTCTCTGGTGCATGTCCTGTTCTCTGGGAGGGGTGTTCTGTTTTCTTCCCTCCTTTCTCTTTGGAAATGCGGTGCTAGACAGTAAGCGTCCCTGACCAGAGGGAAGGTTATTAGGAGCTTGTGTAGTTCTTGAACAACATGCTTGTGCACAATAACTCGTTTTCTTTTCTCTCCAAGTTATCTCGATCAGACATATTATTCAAATTATTTTAAATTTGGAGAAGTATTTTTACTGGATGCTTTCATGAAGCATATGAATTTTCTCATTAGCGTGAGAACATTCGTAAACTCCAGAGTATTTAAGGTAGTTGATTCTTTTAGGATGAATAATAAAAGCCCTTTTTGCAAGACTTCCAATGTTCCTCTGACTGCTGACAGCTTTGTTCCTTGGGTAGCCTCTTGTCACTGCACCCGGAGTTACTCTTCCTACCCTTGCAAGGCTGTCCCTGATGGAGTGGTAGACTTGAGAAAGGATGATGCTGGGAAGTAGACTCTTGGCTTGCTTATCAGCCATTTATAGTATATGAACAGAAAAACAGAAATGCAAGCAAGATAAAGTTCTCTCTTCTCATTGTATTCATGTACTTAAATTTTTCTTCCTACTGTTCATCTTTTTTTTTATAAGTCTGAATTTTTTTTTTTCCCTCCCTGTTTTTAATAGATTCCCTGTGAGCAGTTCAAGAGGAAGAAGAAAGATGCAGAGGATCAACTTGTTTTGTGCTCCCTTCAGTGTGTTGAGATGGAAAGGTATTAACTATCTTAATTTTATGTGGAGAAACTTTTATTTTTTAAAAAGTAATTTACGTTACATTACTAGAAATATATAGTTGTCTTTCCTGCATATGTCAATTGACTTCTCTTCCAGGGATCCAGGTTAGTACTTTTCTTTTTCCTTTTTTATTTCCCCCTCTGTTTTCATCAGTCCTGTGGAGATCTGTATCAGTTCTGCTTAGATAAGTGAAACATGGATCTGTACTGAGAAGAGTAAAGCGTAGAGAATAGTGTAGGTTGGGAGGGAGCTCTGGACATAATCTGGACTGACCTCCTGCTCAAAACAGGTAGAGTTAGGTTGATTACTCAGGGCCTGTCTAGATGGCTTACCAACATCTCCTAGCATGGAGATTGCACAACTTCTTTGAGCACATGCTTCTTAATGAACTAATATCGGTTCTAGTGATAATGGCAATAAAAGAGTTTGTGGTTCTATTGATAATGGCAGTAAAAGAGATTGTACTGTAGGATATAGAGATAAAGAGGTCACATTATGGCTGCAGCCTCTAATGAGGCTGTGATGATGGCAGTGCCATTCTAAGACTGTCAGTGACTAATAAGGAGCTTTAAGAAAAGTGATGGTGCTAAGTATTTCCATGAATGCTGAATTCTTCAAGACAACCTCTGGCCAAAAAACAAGTAAGTATTTCTGAGGTTGCTGGGAAGGATTAAAAAGTATTAAGTATAGTGTGTGGGTTTGAGAGAGAGATAAAATGAGAAATTGCTTTAAGGTAACTAAATTCTTTGGGCAAGCTTAAGAAATAATACCTTAGCCCTCTTTCTTCCTGTAAGAAGCATGATTCCCAGGTTAGTTTATTGTGAAATATCTGGATTTGAAATCCCTTTCGGGCTGGGATTTCCCATTTATTTAGGACATTGTGAACTGCTGCCAGTGTAGTTTGATTCCAACCTGTGAAGAGAGGGAGGCCCCAGGTTCCCATCTGGTGATGGCACCCCTGGTGAAACTGTATGCTAGTTGCTGGCAGTTCAAGCCCCAGACCTGTGGTGCAAACAGCTGTGCAGCAAGCTTCCTCTGCCTTTCAGCTCTGTTGCCTGACAGCTACCACCAGCAAGAAGTTGGCTTGACTTGACAGTCCTCCATCAGCTACTGTACATTAAATTTCCTGGCTGCATTTCCAAATGGTGTTCATATGTTGATTTTGCTAGCATTGTTAGCACATCACTGAAAATACCTCAGGCCTGTGTGGAAGGCAGACCCAAATAAATCATGGACTTGCTTTCCTCCAAGGGTGGAGCCCAGCTGTGAGCCCAGGTTGGTAAGGTTGCTGGTGATGCATCCAGGTCCTTGCTGAGGCTGAACTAGGGGGTAAATGGGCTGGGCATAGGTCTTGTTCTGTTTGTGGTGATGCCAAATTCAGGAAAAGAGCATAGTAGTGGAAAGTAACGGTTAAAAACATCAACCATGTAGTTGCATCAGAATCATAGCTTCCAACAGAAATAAGTATATGTAAGACCTGAATTGACTCATCATGCTTAAGCTATATCTGCAGGGCAAGCAGCTAGTACAGAAAGGGCTGTGGAAGGGAATCCTTTCAACAAGGTGCCTACTGAGGCTAAGTAAGTGTCCTAAGACGCATACAAGCTTTTCTGGCTATTTGACTTCATAGGAAAAGAGCAAGCACTGGGGAGAAAAAACAACCAACCAAAAAAAAACCAAACCAAAACAACCCCCCACCCCCCAAAAGCAAACAAAAAAAACGCCACAAAAACCCCAAATAAACCAAACCAACCAAA
Organism: Psilopsiagon aurifrons; assembly: GCA_025447955.1. Lineage (NCBI taxonomy): Eukaryota > Metazoa > Chordata > Aves > Psittaciformes > Psittacidae > Psilopsiagon > Psilopsiagon aurifrons. Next base: position 2,397 of record JAOEHY010029248.1, on the reverse strand, counting down.
CCCAGATTTGTCACTATTCTTGTTTTTTAAACTCTTAGCTTTCAGTTCTTTCAATGCTTTCCTGCCATCTCCCACCACCTCCTTGCATGTGTGCATTTCAGTGGGGGAATTCATCTGTTCAGAAAGCACATGCTACTTGTTTGCTCTGCTTGTCTGAGCTTTCCATTTGATTGATTTTCATGGCAAAACTTCAGTTCCCTCTCCATTAGAGATCCACACGCAACTACGTGAGTCCTGGGTGATGAGTCTGGGTGACAGTGCTCCGTTTACTGCTTCTTTAGTGAGAGAGAGACATCTGTAACTTGCTCGTAGCTCATTTAAATCTTGAGAAAATTAGTAAAAAAAAAAAATAAAAATTAATTGGCTTTCCTGAGGTTGGAACTCAGCTCAAATGCCATCCATCAGGAATAAATTCATTTATGGTCTTGGTAGTATAATTAAGCAGAAGGGGAATTCCTAGTGAAGGGGAATGATGTTACATTCGTGATGTACAGTCTATACAGGGTACAGGAGTGATGTGGCAGCATTGAAACCCCATCCCAGAGGACAGGAACCTCCAGACTCAGGGGGAAACAGCACCATGTGATAAGGAATGTGACATTTAATGTGAACCAGTTAGTCATTGTCTTTTTATATGTTGCATATTTGAGAGGAATAGTCAAAGGCTGGGAGATACTAAGTGCCTGTGTATCAGTTAGCTTTACTTCTCCACTGAGAATGGGATGGATTATAGGTGCGCCTGCACTTAACCACTGTCCCTCCATCCCCTCCATTTTTTATTTTTGCTTAGTTTCAGAGAAACCAGATGTGTTTCCATTAAGAACATGCACCTCTTGTGTTGCGATTTGTGTAATTCCTGAAATTAAGCAAAACTCTTAAAGAATGATTGTTTCTGTTCACATTAACAGCACACAGCTTCTCCAGATGTGGCATTTGACAGCCAAACAGCTGCTGGCTATTAAATGTGCCTTAAATGTACCTTCATTCCTTTGTTGTAAAGGGAACATAAGTGTAGGGACGTTTATGGGGTGATAGGCAGATGTTTTGGCCGCATTGGATTCGAGCAAAAGTTTAACTGGTGTCTCTGCTATATTTGCAGTAAGTACATGATTTAACCCCTATCTTACACCTTGCCTAATGGAGCTCTCTTCTTGGGAATGGAGTAAGATTATTTCTAATCTCACACCTCTCTAGCAACAGTACCAGCACTTTTTTTACAACATCTGGGACATCTCGCTCCAAGGGCAATGCAGTTGTTTTGCTAGGTGGCTGCTGCTGCTAGTGGCTGGCTTTCCAGCTCTCTCTCCCTTTGAGATACTGAAAAATATTTTTGGTTTTGTGAAACTTAAGTGAAAAATTAAGTTGGAAATAATTTGAAAAGATATATTGCCATTTTTAAAAAAGCTTTTCAAGTATTTCTTTCTAATGGTGAAAGGCAGGTTTTCTTTTCTGTTTGTACCAGCACAATGCATTTTTTGCCCAATAAACTGTTTTTTAATAGTGGTACACATGAGGTGGGATGTAGAATGAATAGAGCTCAATTTCAAGAGGTACAGCTCAAATTCCTAAGCCTGAACTCTGAGCGGAGATACGCTTGCTGGGTATTGACTATTGTAATAGCACCACTGACCCTTGGGGAGCAGCACCACACTGCATTCTCTATCAGCTCAGAATCTACTAAACTTGTAAGAGCTTAAGAGGATGCAATTTTTTTTTCCTCTAACAAAAGTGTTTTGTTTTCTTGGCCAAACTTTTTCTTCACGTTGCTTGTTGCACTGGAAATTCTTTGTTGTTTAGTCTTAACTGGATAAGATAGTAATATAAAAATTCTAATGTATTTACTTGAAGAAAATCTAGGAATTCTACAAAAGTGGATTAAAAGAGAGTAAAAAAAAGAAGATATGGAACATAAAAGAACAGACTCATTCTACAGATAAACTGTTATTTTTAAGACATATGCCTAATTTTATTCTTAATTTAACTCTTTCTAGTACAAATTAGATGAAATATTATGTAATCCAGGTCTCATTCTCTCCCATATTCTAAAGCCTTTATTTCTGCAATAGAATGCATTGTAGCATTATATCCCCCTTATTTTTAAATATAAATATATTCATAATTAATGTAATGTATCTTTATAAATAAGGAGGATACTACCTGAAACAGTTTGCCTTGAAATTCGCTATGTTGTTTAATCTATCCGAACAAGTTTATCCCCCATAATCCAGTTGCAGAAACTAATTTCTTTCTATGGATCTGCTCCTTTGGCTTAGCCAAGCAAGAATCTGATGTCACAAATGCCCACTCACAGAGCTGAAGCATATGTTTAACTCCTAGACTCTGGAATTAATTTCCTGTCAAAACATGACTGTGGTATTGGAGTCTGGCTGTAAATCT